>JAMPIV010016753.1:0-104833 GCA_024509875.1 Oreohelix idahoensis
TTGATTGTGGAAAGAGGGGTTTTAAAGTGAAATTGAGGGTGGTGTGAATATGGTGATGAAAGTGGTGGTTGGGGGGTTGGGGGAGTGGTTGAAGAGGAGTTATGAAAATGAGTTATGGTTTTTGGGTGTTGTAGAGATTTGTGATAGAGTGAGGTGTGGTGTATGGTTAGGGTGTATGGGTTGAGGTGGTGTTTTGGGTGAATGGGGGAGGTAGTTGTTGAGAAGGTTTGAAATGTATTTTTTTGTTGTTGAATTTGTGATGAAGATTGGGGAGATGGTGGTTGGATAGGATGTGGTTGTGAAGAGGGAATTAGGGGATATGGTGATTATATAGTATTGTGTTTTATGGTAATTGGATGTTAAGAGGGGTGAGTTTGTGGTAATTGGTTGGGAGTGAGAATGGGAGGGTTTGGGGAAAGTTGTGGTTGGATGTGAATGAAGGTTGTGGGGATGATGGAAGGGGTGAAGTGGTGGATGTTGAAGGTTAGTTTATGATTTAGATTTACGTTTTGAATCTTTATTCGGATCACCTTTTGTTGCAAGAGTAAAGAATTTCTTAAGAGTCGGATCCTCTTCTTGCTGCCTTATAAATGAGTCACGAGAAATAACCAAGGGATCATCTTGGTTATGCACTTCATTATCTTCAATAGATGAAGTTTCGGGCATATTGAGAGCTTGAGCTCTAGTGACTACCGCATTAGCAGTTTGCATATTTTGTTTTACCCAAACGGAAATTTGTTGTGGAGTGCATTTTTTGACTCCATGAATACGACCGATGATAAGATCAGCGATCGGATTCGGCAGAAGACATGCGTGTACATCTCCTGTAAAGAAAGGAGTAGCGATCCTAATGATAGCAGTAGAGTATTTCTCTATGGTGCCGCCAAATGTTACACATTTGACTACTTTGCCTGTAGCACAAGAAGGATCTACGAGTGATTGCCTAACACCAATTGTGGTGCACCCAGAATAAAAAAGCAATGAAACTGGATTGTCATTTACTAAACCTTTGTGTAAGACAAGAGAACCTCTTCCATCATGCGCGATTGACGCGGGAAGAGCGGGAAGAGGATGGCCACAAATTAGAGTGGACACCGTAGTCGGTTCGAATAATGTTTTACATTGGGGGCACTGAGATGCTCTCCCAAAATTGAAAGCGGCACGTGCCATATTGTTAGTCATCGTTATTTTTATTTTGTTTATAGGCATCATGGGACTCTTGCTGTGCAGAGTTTGCATGATAATGAGATTTTTGTTTTTTATGTTGGGGTCTACCTCTGTTATTATTACCCCTGTAATTATCATTGTTTCCTCTATTGTAACCCCTATTTGGGTTTGAGTCATAATTCCCCTGGTTACTATTATCATATTCATTATAATGAGTATCTCTGTACTTATGATCTTGTTGTCTCCATGATGGAAAACTAGGATAGTTTCTATAATGACTTCCTTTGCGGAAGTTTCTATAATTATGACCACCCCTGAATCGAGGGCTGTCGGCTCGTCTCCAGATATTCGAAGAAGAACCCTGAAATGATTGGTTACCTTGGTTCTGATAACTGTTATGGTTACCCTTTTTATTAAACCTGTTTTGAGGTCCTTGGACTTTGTGTGAGTAATTAGGGTTGTATGGTGTTGCTGATGCAACTGGCATACCTTCCTTAACCTTAGTATTGCTAATAGCTACCTCTGGATGTGCAGTGACGTATTGGGTACAATATTCTTCCATTTCTTTTAGTGTTTTAGGTTTCCGCTCATGTAGGAATTCAAGGAATGGTTTACTAATGCTTGACATAATCTTGTCCCTGAGCAATAAATCCATAAGTGCTTCATACGTCTTTTCTGTTTTGGACAGTTCAATCCAACGATTAAATGTAAGACGTGTCCTTGCAATGAATTCTGAGAATTCTACCCCTGATTCAGGTACCATTCTTTTAAACAAGATACGGTAACCTTCCTCAGATAACTGGTATTTCTTTATCAAGGCTGCCCTGTAAAGTGTTGGTGTAATGTATTTTTGCAGTGTTACCAGGCATGCTATAAAGTACTGCTTCCATTCTCCTCACGCAAACCAGTGGTGAATATGATGGAGGCTCCAGGGGGAGCAAAGGTCAACTCAACCGACGCAGGATTATGCAAATATGGAGTGTGAGTGTGAAGTATGAGTAAGGCGAATGGTGGACTGTTCGTGTGTTGACCCGTATAAGGCACTCATTCACTCATTATGATAAGTCACCAATGCAGACCACTGTAGTCATTTCAATAATTTAATTGGACGCACACACTTGACAGAATGGGCACAGTTACAGGAACATGAGTCGACATAGACAGCATAATGTTGATCAATGGGCTACCGTCCTAAATTAGCATTCATGTAGAATAATCTGGTAAACACCAAGATTTCCATTGTTTATAAATACAGTCAGTAAACCTTACTGACCCAGCATGTCAATTAAGTAATACTGTTCAAACTTGACTCCTAAACAGGATCTCTTTCTAGCGAAGATTCCTTTAGGGACATTACAGCAAATCTCTGTGAAGATAATGTTAATTTCTTTATAATAGTGATCTCTCAATCATCACCTGATAATAAGGAAGTTTTCCCGTTCTCTGCTAATGATTTACAATAAGTAGAATTCCAAAAAATCAGTCGAACTCCACAATGGCTGCTGGTTCCCGGATGAGCATCACTCACTATACGGGTGTATAGCCAAATCTTCAATCGAAGCGTTGTTCATCAACAATAAATGATTCTACAAGGATCATTATATTCTGTCCTCATAGTTGCTGCATATAGACATATTTAGTGCTGCTAGAGAATATGTCGTCCCGACATATTCATAGGTAAGATCATGTAAACGCCTGCCCATCTTAAGCCTAGAAATGAACGCAGTCAGCAAAAGTACGTTTCTTTACCTGGACATAAGAAATACACTAGCAAGCACACACAAAAAACGCTCTCCAGGCGTTATAGAATCACACCTGGGGGGACGACTCATCGGACTAAACTCTTGGGCATCCCGACCTGCCCGGCCTTCACAACCGAAGAACCCTCTCATCTCTCTTTATCCGCCGAGAACACCTGACCCCTTAAAGTACAGTACAGGAGCAAATAGTTCCACTTAAACATACTAAGATATCAAGATATAAGACATACTCGTCCTACATAGACAAGCACTACACATAGATTCGGGCCATAGACATACTGAAGCAAGAACAATCTATTCCTAACCAAACACAGAATAGATTCAAGTAAGTCTAAATTCCTCCGCCGAGTTCTATTTTTAAGAACGCTACAAAGAGCGATAACTCACAGAATGACTACTTATTGCCCAATCTGAGTTTCGTCCCTCAAGACCAAAACATGCATTCCAAAGATGAATATATCTTCATCAGACAATTAACACATTTACATGGTATGCGTAATCCGTGCGCCAAAAAATATGTGCGCAACACACGTTCTGTACACATGTGGGAACGTTCGCTTGGAATGTTATGCCATTTGGTCTCAAAAGTAGTCCCGCAACTTATATGGCGCTAATGGACGAAGTCCTTAATGGGATGCAAAATTTTGCCACGGCATATATAGACGATATCCTTGTACACATGTCAGGATCAGTTCAGAATCACCTACAACACGTGGAAAAAGTCTTTGACAGATTAAGAACTCATAAAGTCAAATTGAAATTGACTAAATGTAATTTCCTTCAACGTGAAACCAAGTATCTAGGTTTCCTGATAAACAAGGATGGAATCAGACCGGACAAAGACAAAGTTAAGGCCATTAGGGAGATGCCTCCACCAGTGAATACCAGACAAGTACGCGGGTTTTTGGGAACGTGTGGATATTTTAGGAAACACGTCATTAACTTTACAAGAGTAGCAGAACCTCTCATCAACTTAGTGAAGAAATATGCCCGATTCAAGTGGACAGAGGAATGCCAGAGGGCTTTTGAATATCTCAAAGAAGCCTTAACAGAGCTCCCGTTTTTGGCACAACCAGACCCGGACAAATCATTCATCTTGTACACAGACGTTTCTGGTACAGCGTTGGGAGCGTGTTTAGTTCAACCCGCAGAAGATGGAGAACCACAGATGATGCCTAACATTGGGAATGACAAACCTATTGTATTTATCTCCCATAAGTTCAACAAATCTCAGATGAAATGGGCCGCTATTGAGAGAGAGGCATTTGCAATATACTATGCCATACAAAAATTAGACTATTATCTGAGAGGAACTTCCTTTATAGTCAGGACAGATCATCAACCATTGCGCACATGGCTCACAAAAGTATCGGAACAACCCTGGAAGTTACAAACCTGGGCGTTAAATTTACAGAACTACGACGTGACCATCGAATATATAAAAGGAAATGATAACTCTTGTGCAGACCTTTTATCCCGTATACCATACAAAGATGGTCCAGAAAAATCCGAACAAGATATAACACCAGATATTAGCGAAGACTTCAGACAAATAAGTGTCATAAATTCGAATCGCAACCTACAACAGATAGATGCAGAACTGGAAGAAGAGGCAATAGAACAAATGGATATCATCGAAGGGTTTGACCTCCTCACAGAACAAGCAAAGGATTCCGCATTAATCAATCTTAGGAAGAAAATTGAACAAGGAACTAAGGAAGCAAGACATTTTGTCATTAACGAACATGATAAAATAGTGGAGTTCGTAGATCCAAAAGGGGATGGAGTTCCAAAAAAATACATTCCTAGCCACCTGGTTAAGAGGATCTTGGAGGAGTTACATGATAATAACGGCAACTTTGGAAGGGATAAAACGCTGGAAGCAATTAAAGCACGGTATTATTGGCCGACTTTATGCAAAGATGTTATACAACATGTGCAACGATGTTTGACATGCAAGACAAGAAATATTGCTGAAGTTAAATGCCCTATACAAAGGATGGATATTCCCGAATACACCATGGAGAAAGTCAGTATTGACATCTCAGGACCATATCCCAGGACCCAGTCGGGATGCGAATACATTATCCATATTGTAGACATGTTGTCCAACTGTCCAGAGTGCTATGCAGTGAGGGAAGTGAAAGGAAAAACCGTTGTGAATATAATGATGACATACTTTATACCTCGACATGGTTGCCCGTACACTATTGTCACGGACAACGGGACACAGTTTACAGGAAATGAGTTTCAAACTTTCCTCAGGGAGATGAATATACAACATATCAAAACCTCTCCATATCATCCTCAGAGTAACGGGAAAAACGAACGCCTCCATGCTACGATACATAATATAATAGCGAAGTATATACATGACAGAGGTGGTGATTGGGATGTGCATCTTCCACATGCACTACAAGCAATCCGGTCCAACACGAACGACTCCACCAGATTAGCGCCTTTCTACATGCTATATGGCAGAGAGCCCGTACTACCAATGGACACCTTGTTGACACCTAGAAGGAAGTACTACGGTGAAAGTCATATGGAGAATTTAATGATGCATAAGCATATAGCACACAAAATGGCAGCCAGAAACACGGAAATAGCAGCAGAGAAGAGACGGAATAATGCAAATAAAAACGCGACACTACAAGTGTTCAATCCAGGAGATACAGTGTGCTACAAGGTGCAAGTAAGAACAGGCAAGTTCAAAGACAAATGGGACACCGGATGGAAAGTGTTAGAGAGACTCTCACAGACCACATAACAGATTGGAAAAGGAAGGCAAATTAAAAGGGTGCATGTACAACATCTCCGGAAACAGGAAAATGACCCAATTGTTCTTCCCCAGAGAGACCCTACAAAGAGGACAGCTCATTTTGTAAAAATACCAGGAGAGAGGGAGGGAGACAAAATACACATGCCCAACAACACACCACAGGGTTTACAAAAACAGGCTACAAACAATAGTACACAGAAAAGATCAGGAATAGGTAAAAGTATAAAACCGAAGGACAGTGACTGGGGTATAACTACGAGAGGAGACAACTGGGTAGTTCAAATGACTAAGAGCGACGAGGAAATGGATATTATTTCCAGCGAGATCATAGATAGTGACCGCGGTAGACCAACACTAGCGCAGGAACAGATTGTTACTAGAGCATAAATCCATGCACAACCGGAAACAACATCTGATCGGTTAATCCCAACCCCCCAAATCTTATACAGGGAACAATAGGAGATAGGCACATATAGGCCAGAGGAAGACAGGGTACAAATACGGCAGGATACAGAGAATAAACAGTACAATGCGATTCTAGAGGATACGACAGCAATAAGAAATGAATGGAACGGTGCTGATAAGGAAATAGATGCACCGTACAAACATACGAGAGCGGCAGAACAAAAGAGCAGAGCACAGGAACAGCAACTATTGAAGCAAAAGGACCAACAGATAGAGACTAAACAACAAAGTGGTGCAAGTCAAACTCAGAACATAGAGGACACATCAGCAAAAGATTCAGATACGCAGGAAGAGATGGAGGAAGAGAATATAAGAGGAAAGAAGAGACAGAGGTCGTCGTCTTCAGACGATTCGTCAGATTATAGAAGGCGTCTAGCAAAGTTGAGACATGTAGAAGAGGTCAAACTAAAGAGGAAGAATAAAGTAAGAAATAGTGGTGCACCGGAGAATAAGGAAGATATAAAGGCACTGGTTCAATATATTGACAGGAAGTTTGAAGAATTGAAAAAGGAGAAATGTAGTCATAGAGAAGTACAAGAAGAAGATAAAAAGACCACGACAACGGGTAAATGGGAAATAGACAGTGTAGACCATGGAAGGTCGAGGAAGGATAAAGAGGAAGAAGGAAATAAAGATAGAATAAAAATAGAACAGTTAACTGCACTTTGTGCAGAATTAGAGAGGAAGTTGGAAGAGTTAGAAAGGAAACAGGAAATTAATAGACAGACATCGGAGATAAAGGAAGATGTAACAGCACCTGGGGTAGGTGATGATAGAAGGGAAGCCACAGAGAATGCGAAGCAGGAAGAAGTTAACAAACATGAAGGTAGTAGAAGTACAGATCGACGAGAATACCGATATAAGAGTAGAGATACTATGGAGGTAAGGAGAGATACGGGTCGAAGAGAATTCCGATCCAAGAGCCGAGATAGGCTGAGAAATAGAAGTGATGATATAAGAGATACAGATCGACGAGAATACCGATCCAAGAGTCCAGAGAGACTAGATATACGGAGAAATAGAACACATACGGATCGACGCGGTTACCGATCTAAGAGCCGGGAGGCTAGGAAGGACGAAGGGAGAAGAAATACAGATCGAAAGGAGTACCGATCCAAGAGCCGAGAGGCTAGAAAGGAGAGAAATGGGAGTAGTAGGAGAGATACTAGGAGTATAAGTAGATGTCGAGGTAGCGACGAGTTAAAGAGCAGAGAACCTGAGAGGAACCCAAGGAGTACGAGAAGGGAAGAAATGGAGGATATAGAAAAACCGAGGCACACGGTTCATGAAGAAATAAGAAGTGGGAAGGCTGAGAGAAATTCAGGAGATACAAGAGATAAGGTAGAGAGGAAGCAAAGTGTTAATGAAGTCAGAAGAATAGAGGGGACTCAAGATATGGATAAACAGATAGCGTTAGAGGCGCTTAAAAGTAGAGAGGCCATGATGATGAAGTTTCTGGATATGATGAATAAGTAAGGAGAGTGAGAGAGAGAAGCAGGAAGCTATGAGAGGAGAGGCATAGCATATTAAGAGGTATAAACAAGATGGCGGCGGTAGCTGAGTCTTGAGCAGACTTAAGTATGATTGGTCTATACCGAACACATGGAGAGAACTGAGTACACCTGACCGATAGGGTACTGCAGTAGAGGAGACGAATAAAAGTGTGATAAGAAGTAGATCAAATATTCACACTAAGAACAATTATAGAAGAATCAGTGGAAAGGCAATCGCCACTTATTATCACCTTCGTCGATTTTCAAAAAGCCTTTGATAGTCTACACCGCCCACAAGATGTTGTGTTAGAACAAATAAAGGGAATGCAGAATGGTTTACAGTAGAAACAGGGGTGAAACAAGGCTGTATTATGTCACCACTACTTTTTGGAATAGCTATTGATTGGGTTATGAGAAACTATACCCACAATGAACAATTGGGTATAAAATGGACAAATGGAAAATTCCTGGGGGACCTGGATTTCGCAGATGATGTAGCATTCTTAAGTTCAACACCAAGACAATCCCAAGAAGCAATAAATAATTTGTGTCATCTCTCGGTTAAAATCGGTCTCCAAATAAATGCCTCTAAAACTAAAGCTATGAACTTTTCTAACGAGACCTTTGATATCATCTTGAACGGGGAAAAAGTACAGAAAGTTGAAAGTTTCAATTATTTAGGCAGTAAAATGACTCAGGATGGTGACACAACAAGAGAAATCCATACTAGAATTGCTTTGGCAGCTAGCGCCTTCAATAGATTATCTAACATTTGGAAATTACGATCATTGAATATACATACCAAGCTTCGTCTGTTTAATTCAAATGTTATCTCAGTGTTAACATACGGCTGTGAGAGTTGGAAAATAACAAAATCATTGGAGAACAAGCTGAATAAATTCGAGAACAAATGTCTTAGAAAACTCATGAACATCAGTTGGAAAGAATTCAAGACTAATCGACAAATAAGAGAAGACTCTAGGCAGAAATATGTCTCCGACTATATAAGGAAAAGACGATGGTCTTATATCGGTCATGTCCTACGAATGCAAAACAACAGAATACCACTACAGGCGCTCACTTGGGTTCCTGAGGGTAAGAGGAAAAAAAGGAAGACCAAAAGAAACACTCAGAAGAACAATAATAAGAGAAGGAAGAACGTTGGGCCTAAATAATGTGCAAGAGCTAAGAGGAGTGGCGTCACAACGAACAACCTGGAGAGCACTGGTTTCTGCCTTATGCGCCGTGTTTGGTGCTTAAAGAATTTATTATTATTATTATTATTAAGAAGTAGATTAGAGGCCATGGTAGTATGGCGCAAATTAGGTGAAACGCCGTGGGGATGACGGCAGAAATAGTGAAGACTGAGATTTTGTTGAAGCCGCAGAGGAAGACGGCAATTATGAAGAAATATGAAGTATGGAAAATGACGCAGTAATATGAAGAATATTTTGAGGAAACCGTTGAGGAGGACGGCAGTATTATGGGGTTTTCTGGGAGAAGTACGGATAAATAAGGGAAATAATGAGATTTTGAGAAGCCGTGGAGCAGGACGGCAGAAATATGGACAAGTTGGAAATATGGAGAAATATTGAGACTGAGATTTTGGTGAAGCCGTAGAGGAGGACGGCAGAGATATGCAGAGTATGGAAATAAATGACAATGGGGATATTGAGAAACAGTTGAAGAAGACGGCAATGATAAGGAGAAATATTAGAGATACACAGTTATAAGGGAGAAAGTGGAGAGCACAGTTCCAAAGAGGGAACGAGAGTAGCGGATATGAGGGAGAGGAAAGAAGTAGAGAATTGCAGCGGGAGTCTAGTTGTGTTGAAACTAGATACAATCGTTCTATACTGAACATAAAGTGAGCTGAGTAGGTCCGAACAATGGACTACTGCAGTGGTGGAAGAGAAGAGGAAAGAGGCAGGGAAGCCATAGATTAAGGGAGAGAGGGCCATAGGGAAATGGCGAAGATATAGAGAAATTGGATAATTAGAAGTGATAGTCGAAAGGGAGCTGATAACGGAGTTGAGGAAGAGGCAGAAAATTTTTCGGCAGTTGCCAGAGTCTTGTGAAGACTTTGTAGGAAGCGAGGTTTCTCCAAGTTATAATAAATAGAGAGTTATACGGAGATAATAAGAAAGAGAAAGGACAAAGAAGCATATAGAGTTGAAGAAGAAATAAGAAAACGTTCTTGAGAGGACGGAAGAGAGGGAGATAAAGCCATATAGAAATGCCATGTTCTAAGAGGAAGACTAGATACACAGTAAAAGTGGATCGGAGATGAGGATGGACGATAGACATGGATGGTAAGAAATAAATACACAAGGAGGAAAAATATGCAACTAAGAAGAACGATTAATGAGATGGGCGGAATTTTAAGATAATTCACGTAGGCGGGATAATAAACTTGGGAGTAGATATGAAGGGATGGAAAATGGCTAATGAAGTTAGAAAGGATTAGTAAGAGTAGTAAAGGAGCAAATGATAAGGTGTACTATAAAATGAGTTGTATTATATACACAGCGTAATATGAAATGAATTGCATTATATACAAGATGTAACATGAAAAGAGTTGTATTCAGGAAAATGTATAATATGAAAACAGTTCTATGATGGAAAATGTATACTATGATATAAAGATTGTAGACAGGGATATGTGTGAGGTTGATTGGAGGTGGAGAATGGTGGATCTTATTGGGACAAGAGTGGGTGTAGAGAGGGAAGCAGTTAATAGAGGGAAGAGAGTGAGTGGAGAGTTTTCGGGGGAAATTTTCTCTGCACAAGAAATTTTTTTTTAAGGGGGAAGATATGTGAAAGGTGGTTTTGGAACGACAGTTTTGGTTTTGATAAAGTAAGAGAGTCTGGAAAAATGGTTTAAGAAATATAAATAGGTTTAGTTACAGATTATTGGTCATTGTTGAGGGGAGAGAAGATGGGTGGAGCGAGGCTTTGTCGTGGGGGAGGAGACTCCACTTATTTTAGGTCGGTAGGAGAAAGGTTTAGTTTGGGTTAAGTAGATTTAGTGTGTTATCAGTGATGGGTTAGAAAATTAGCATATGACGAATTGGTTGTAAGGGTTAAAGAGAAGAGTATTAGAATTTGGTATATTGGTCAAAGGGAAGTAACATGGGAATTACATCCCTTGATAGGTTTGAGTGAGTTGAAAAAAAGTACGCACGGGAAAGTTGTGATGTGTGAACGCAGTTTAGGGGTGAACAAGAAAATGTTAGAACGGGGTTAGTAGGGCAGTCAAATTTGGAACGCGCTGAGCGTAAGTTAGCAAGTGTGTGCTAGAGAGATGGTAGTTTCGGAAATTCATGACAGGTATGATTGCAGTTTATTTTGAAGATATATTGTTTCATGAAAAAAAAAACAGAGACAGTCGTAGTGATCAAATAAACTGGTAGAAAGTCAACATCCCTGGCAGTTTGTAGGCCAGTCCTATAACAAGATACACCAGAAGGTCACTAAGGGAGACGATGTAGACAGATATGTACAAGAATACGATTATCGGATGTTCGCTGAAAGTAAGAAAAATGTACAAAAGAGAACTATATCAAATGGAATAAACCCGTGAGATAAATTCGCAGAGAAGAGAAGCGAATTCTACGTTATGTAAATGCACCCTTAGCAGTTATGTCATACTGCTGTTGTCGCACAAGTGTAATTTATGGTGCGAATTCTACTTTAGGTAAAATAAACTTTGAAGTTCGTTTTACTACTAGTTGGAGTACAGTGTGTCAACCGAGTTAGAAATCATCAACCATCTGTACGTTTTTGTCGAACAGTGCATTTCATCACTTGTTTACAGCAAAGTGTTTACATTGTCTGCTCACACATACTATCTACTGAGAGCGCAGTGGTCCGAACATGAAAGTACGATACACGGCCACATTAGCATACCAAGAATTGAAGGAAAAGCTCACAAGCAAACCTATTTTGAAATTACCTGACTTAAGTCAAGAATTCATTGTGAGAACGGATGCTAGTAATCTAGGGTTAGGTGCAACTCTGTTACAGAAGTCAGACGCACTGGATGGGGAATTAATCCCAGTGGCATATGCTAGCAGAGAGTTGAATACAGCTGAAAAAACTATTCAACTAGTGAAAAAGAATGTCTCGCATTGATATGGGCGATCAAGAAATTCAATATTTATCTGTATGGGAATGCATTCAAGTTACAAACGGATCACAAACCCCTGGCTTTTCTATCGCAAGCTAGGCATGAAAATGCTAGACTATTAAGGTGGCCGTTGCTATTACAGCCCTATCAGTTCAGTATAAAATACATTCCAGGAAAAACTAACATAGGTGCTGATTTTCTGAGCCGACATCTGTGCGATGAGAATCATAGTAGGCACCAGGAATAGTACTAAATTTATCTATGTATATATAGAATTAGGGACTGACATATGATGTCTGTTTTAAGTGGGGAGAATTGTGGTGAAAAATTCTAATACCCATATATAAATTAGACCATAACTGTAAAAGCATAAAGCAAATATATGAAAGAAAGGAGAATGGAGAAAGACCAGTGCTTTCCCAATAGAAATAGCGCATTCGTTTTATAACGCCGTAATGGCTGAACACAAAAGATATCCACTTTTCCTACTTCGTTCATTTCTAAATATAGCGCTTCCACGATTAACAGCCGTATAGGCCTAACGATACGGCGATAGTAAATACTACACGCGAATCATAGTAGTTGTAAAAATAGAACATGTACTGTATTTTCTCAACGACCTTGATACTAAAACTAACATAAGTGCAAGTTCAAGCAATGGTTAGCCTTGGAACGACAGACGAACTTAAAGAGAGAGAGAGAGAGAGAGAGAGAGAGAGAGAGAGAGAGAGAGAGAGAGAGAGATGGGCTGAACGGCGCGATAATGCTACGCCGTCTCGCGAGTCAAAAGTGAAAAAGTGAACGCATAACACATTGCCCACGCGTGAGAGAGATTTTCAAATAAACAGTGATGAAAAAACTAAAGATTCGACAAAAGGTCCCGAATCAATCTTAGCTCTTATTGAGAAACCTGACATTCTACTATTTTACACCTGATTCCTGACTTTATACTGATAGTACAGTCAAAAAGAAGCGGACAGGTGGTAGTTTAAAAATAAACAACTAACATCGAAAAAAGACAGTATTTTTAAATGGGTCATTTAGCCCCATAACCATCGTATATTCGGGTACCTGAAGACTTATGGACTGAGAATATGTACTTAGTTGTCTAAATAGTCCATTTGATAATCAAATATTGGTAATAAAACATATAGAGAATCGGATATACTGTCAGGTCTGGTCATATCTGCTTAGATGGAATTGCATGATTTTTTTTTTTTTGAAACATAGTAGTGAAAGAAAGGCTAATATAGTACGAGGGAAGCTATTGGGTGAACTTTGTAGTTAGGCGCAAGATTATTGGTTGACCTCTGAATGACTAGTGGATGCTTAGTAACGGGGAAAAAGTGAATGAGAGGTTTTAAAAAGACTGTTTACTCTTTTGAAAATATTCAAAGCGATTGGTCAATCTAACGGATATTGGCAGAAGAAAGCTTGGCAGAGACGCCATAACTTGTAACATTGATCAAGTGAGAGATGAGAGCAGGCTGTGTTATTCAAATATAAATATATGATAGCAGCCTGGACATTACCGCAGATTTAAACTGTGCCAGTCATCTTTTGCTGTGTATTTTCAATGAGAATTGTGGTAAGCTAGACATTTTTAACATGTATATTATATAAAAATTGAATGTGAAATGATAATATATGTCTGTACATGTGTGAGTCTGTAGCAAACATGAGGCAAAGCCTAGAGATGCTCCACCATGTGATAGACTGGCTGAGAGGAGTATAACTACATATATATATATATATATATATATATATATATATATACATATATATATATATATATATATATATATATATATATATATATATATATATATGATTATCAACTAGGAACACAACACCTATTCTATTGTATGGAAGAGATTACAGCTGGAATTGCAGAGGCGTTGTATCCATTAGGGGAGAGGAATACTGGTGTATATTGTCACATCAAAAGCTAGTGTTGGCCAAAAGCTCTGAACTTTTATGTTTGTTTGTACTGTCATGTACCTTAGTGTGGAAAAATATTGTATACTAGTTAGTAAGAAGGATGCATAACCTATATATTTTCCACGGGTACCAAACTTAAAGTCATGATGACAACAACAACCTAGCACACAGTATTACTCATAATATTACAATAACATTATATGTCTGGACAAAGATCCTTTGAATAAATTCCTGTACATAAACATTGGGCTTACATTTGATTGTGATTCCTGATTCACACTGTAGTAGGATCAGGATATATATATATTGAAAAAGCCAATACATTTGTTAAAAGTTTAACCCTTGACTTACTTAAGATAATCTTTTAAAGTGTTATGTGTTTGTGATTGTCATAGTGTTGTAAATTGTTGTGGTTATTAAATTAGGTGTTTATACGTCAGTTGGTTGTTGTAATCTTACACTCCATCACTATCATAACCCTAGACATTAAACAAAGTCATCATACAATTCAAGAATAAGTCTGACTGAGATCGTAATGTGGTAGCAAGTAAGGTCCTCTGTAAACTCACCAACTTATTATCTTCAGAGACCTTCACAGCTGATCTCATTCAGTACACTAAGTCCCCTATAACCATATTTATAACATCATCAACCCACCACAGAGCTGAAATCTGATTTCATTTCAGTCTCCAACATCTTTATTGGCCGGAGCACGCGTGCTAGTGAATGAAGCTTGTAATTGCGAAGTTCATAGTTCTCGACAGATTTTTGACGAGCTTCTAATACCTATCTAGTGACTTATCCTAGTCGTTGTGTTACCGTATTCTGTGGTGAGGTAAATATAATAGATATCTAGTATTTTGGGAAGTGTTTAAAGTGTTAAATCGCTCATTTCATTTTAACTAGTTTCTTTTGTGCAGAGTGATTAATTTATAAGTCTGTATTATTTTCTAGTGACGTGTTTCAGTGGAAAGCAGAATAAATTATATTTCTAGCTTAACAATCATGCAGCTATAAATGAATTTAATTTAACTGCTAATAATCAGACGAGAATATTTCTAAACTAACTTATAAATGCTAGAAGCCTCATGAGTGGTGACGGAATAAGTATGTATTCCTAATTCATGATGATTGATTGATTTATATATATAACCTATTTCACAGGAAAGTTTAAACGATAAGTCAAGCTTACGCTTGCAGTTAAATGTAAGTTATACTGAGTACATAATATGTAATTATTTATATGTGCTTTTTCCTTTATTCAGTGAATACTGGGGTGACCCAAAACCTTTGCCAGCGTTGAGTAAACGAGTAATAACTTGAAAAACAAAAAAACATTTTCCTTAGAGTGACTTGGTTCATAATCTTTACGAGTGCTTTAAAGGTTAAATGAAGTAACGGGCCGGTCGCGCCATAGTACAGTCCTCCTGACAAAAACTCAAGTACATTTTTTTAGCCTGTGTGGCAAGTAACTTATTAGTAACATTCCGACGGAGTTTTGACTAGCAATGTGTTGACCAATTATAGCCCTAATCCTGAAAGAACAACCGACCTGACATTCCTCATTGTTTTTTTTTGAAAGCTAAGATAGTGACACTGTGCTTGCTATTAACGTTCGTGTCCTGGACTAAAACAGACATCTGACAAATAAGCACCCCCAAGGAATCGTTCCCTGAAGCAGAGAATTCAACCCGTCTTTTTGGAACTGGGGATTTCTTGGTCAAGGTTGCCACTGACGATTCTGTATATAAATGTCCTGAAAAATAGTATGTTCCAGATGTGGCTACCAAAGCTGTGAGTAAGAACAAAAAGAGAGTGTGTACACGGCTGAATGACTAGGGTGAATGCAGGACTGAGTGATTTTTCTATTGTTGTAATTTGGCACCCATTTTGCTGTCTAAACTGTCTTTATGCAAGTACTGCTAACCATATTTTCCCTTAAAATAGATTAGAAATATCTAAGTCTGTTCATACCTTTAACCGGGGAAAATCATTTGATTACCGCTAATGTACCCTTGATTCCTTGGGGCTATCACTTTCTTCTAACAGGACTGTGGGCATACCTTGAGTTGGACTTACCATCAACACGAAGAAAACAGAAATCATGTACCAACCAGCTCCTAGCACAGTTCATACTGAGCCAATCATCAAAATTAATGGTGAGAAACTGAATGTTGTGAACAGATTCACATACCTTGGTAGCACACTATCCCAGAACATTGTCATTGATGATGAGGTGAACACCGGGATCTCCAAAGCCAGCAGCACATTTGGCAGACTATACACCAACGTTTGGCATCGAAGTGGCATTAGTCTACAGACAAAGCTGAAGGTGTACAGAGCTGCGGTGCTTCCAGTGCTGCTATATGCATGTGAAACATGAACTGTATACAGGCGCCACGTAAAGAAGCTAAACCACTTCCATACAGTCTGTCTCAGGAAGATAATGAACATCAAATGGCAAGACAAGATCCCGGATACCGCCGTTCTTGGCAAAGCTGGTAACCCTAGTATTGATACTATTCTAATGCAGTCACAGATTCGCTGGGCAGGTCATGTAGTCCGCAGCCAGACCATCGACTGCCAAAGATACTCTTTTTTGGTGAGATGCAGAAGGGTAAACGCTCCCATGGTGGCCAAAAGAAGCGCTTCAAAGACACGTTAAAGACGTCATTGAAAACCTTTGACATAAACCCAGACACATGGGAAGCTGCTTCGCAAGACCAAACTGCTTGGCGCACATCTCTTCGTAAAGGTGAAGCGGCATGCGAAACATCCAGAAGAGCAGCAGCGGAACAGCGGAGACAAGCTAGAAAGGACCGTGAAATAAAACCTTCACATGAAGCAAACATTCCCTGCCCACACTGTCCGAGATCTTTCAAGGCCCGCATCGGGCTCATCAGTCACCTTCGTACCCATAGACTAACCTAACATATTCCTAATAATTGGATGAACAGAGTGGTCTTCATCACCCGTGATGGACGAACAACACAACATTCTGGTAGAAATTCATGGATTTTTTATGACCATATGTATATGTTGCCTTGATGTAATTTTAGGTGTTGTGATGAAATTTAGATGATAATTAAAATTTCTCTTGAACTTAGTCAGTGCGTTGGTCAGCTCGTTCCCAATTATATGTATAATCACTGTTATAGTTGTTCCCACGTCTGTACGTCTAACTGTCGTCTTGTATGTGCGTGCACGTGAGTGGATAGAAGTTTATATGTAATGTTTTATATATATATATATATATATATATATATATATATATATATATATATATATATATATATATCTGTATATATCTGTGTTTAGATGTCCGACTCCTCTGAAGCTGTCGTAGAAGATTGGTGTAAGAGAGAAGATTTTCTCGATTGCATGGACAGCCTCTATATCACAGTCTACCATCTCACTCGTGGAATTCTATTGTTTTTTTTCTAACTCTCACTGTGTCTATCCCTTATTCTAATCTATTCAGAAGGGACCAACCCAAGTCTTAATTCTCCTATAAAAAATCTACGACATATCTCTACTGCTGGGATTGAGGTTTTAATCAGCGTGAGGATTCCTCCCTTAGTCCTTTTTGCCCTGTCTTGGCGGAAGGATTCGTATCCACGTATGAAGAATCGTTGTTTATTTTAGGTGAGTTTCTTGGATGCAGATTATATCAAGGTTATTTTCCCTGAGGAATTCTTGTAACTCCGGTTTCTTGTTCCTCACTCCTTCTGCATTCCATTGCGCCACTGTAAGGCAGTGGGTTGGTTGGTCAGTTGCTCTACTTTGCCTTTCCCCGACCATTTGGTTGGCAAAGGCACCGGTTGCTTGGGTGGGCCCTTTCGAGGCTAGGGGCCCGGCTCCGCTCCTCCCCGGTTGTAGCTGATAGGAGCGACGCCATGACGTAAGTCGAGATTGTCGCATGACTCCATACTGCTAAAGCGTGTGTGTCCTAATTTTTCCCGGTGTCTGCGCCGTAGCTAACACACTCCGTCTTCGGCAGGCCGGGTTGTGTTTGTTGTTCAGGGTTGTCTCCGATAGCCTTTCCATCTCCCGGTGGTAGCTGCAAGGCAGCAGGTTGGTTTGTTTACCGAGGTTTACCTTCCTCGTAGCTAGAGCTTATAGCGGCTCTTACTCGCTTGATGCACCCGTCATATGACATATGGGGGATTTCAGTGGGGGTATCAGTGCCGCCTGTTACCCCTCCCCGTCTTGCTGGGAGGACATCGCCGTTTGGTCCGTGACTGCTTATTCGTCCAGCAATACTGACTTAAGTCGCAGCTGACACACCATATCTGGAGGTCGTTCCACTATCCGCCACCCGTGGACGCGCCTGGTTGGGGTCGGTCGCCCCTTTGCCAGGAAACATTTCTTTGTTTCCCTAGGCGAAACACAAAACACACTAGGTATATTACAATTTTTTTACGGGTTTTCAAGTCTCTTCTTCCATCATTTTTCTCTTTTTTTCCATTTTTTATTGATCTTTATTAATTCTGTCAAGTGCATTTCTCAAAGTGTCTCAAATAAACTTCACATGTTGTATGTTGTAAATATAGTGTCGTACTTGGGAGGTCTACCGGGGCCCGAAAGGGGAGCAAAGAATAGTAACACTGTTCCCTTCCATGCATGTCGTAGAAAGCAACTAAGGAGGGTTTGGCATGGGGCTGGTTACCCCATCCTGTAAAAAATTTAAACCACAAATAACTTCAACAAATATTGACAAGTCAAATAAGGAAAATAAAACACAGACATCCAAGACAGGGGAAGGTCCTCTCGTAGGGAGGCGTATGATGCAACACAGAGAAAGCCGAAAGGAGTCTGTGTTGCTGACTAACCTTCTTTCTTCTAGGAGAACTTCCAGATTTGGCACCTGGAATGTTTGGACATTAAACGAACAAGGGAAAGTGGCGCAAGTAGCAGCAGAAATGAGGGAATATAAAATCGAGGTTCTAGGAATGTGTGAAACAAAGTGGAAGGGGGTAAACAGGAAGAAACTCATCACAGGTGAATTGGTGATGTCCTCATGACATGAAGATGAAAGATCACACCACAGTGAAGGGGTAGCTCTTATGTTATCTACAGAGGCACAGAAAGCACTCATTGAATGGGAAGCAGTTGGACCCAGAATAATAACAGCTACTTTTAAAACAGCTAAAAAGAAAATACATGTAAATGTCATCCAATGTTATGCACCAACTAATGACAAAGAAGAGTCTGTGAAAGAAGCATTTTATACTAGACTACAGGAAATTATGGATAAAGTAAAGAGAAGAGACATCACAATTTTGATGGGTGACATGAATGCAAAGATAGGTACAGTCAACACCGGATTTGAAGAAGTCATGGGAAAACATGGACTAGGAATAATGAATTAAAATGGGGAACTATTCTCAAACTTCTGTGCTTCAAATCATCTGGCTATAGGAGGAAGCATGTTTCCACATAAGAGAATACACAAGGCAACATGGATATCACCAGACCATGGAACAGAAAATCAGATTGATCATATATGCATAAACAAGAAGTTTAGATCATCATTGCAGGATGTAAAGGTATATAGAGGAGCAGATGTGGCATCAGATCACCACCTTCTGATAGCCAAAGTAAAAATGAAACTCAAGAGATATGCAACAATGCAAAATTATAGACAACAATTTAATGTAGGACATCTAAGAAATCAAGAAACAAGAGACAAATTTGCGGTCACAGTATCCAACAAACTCCAAGGGCTCCAACAGCTGGAAGAGGTAGAAAATACAGAAGACTATTGGCAACAGGTCAAAACTGTATGGAATGAGACATGTGAAGAAATACTGGGGAAAAGGTAACGACAACAAAAAGTATGGATAACAACAGAAACCATCAATAAGATAAAAGACCGGAAAAACAGGAAAGCAGATTTAAACACAAGCAAAACCAGAAGTTCCAAAGCCAAGGCTCAAGAAGTGTACACAGAAGCAAACAAAGAAGTAAAAAGAAGTATCAAAAGAGACAAGAGGAAGTATATTGAGCAGTTGGCAGGAGAGGCAGAAGATGCTGCAGCGAAAGGAAATATGAGAGAACTGTATAGCAGCACAAAGAAGCTAACAGGGAAATACAAGCAAACAAGTTGCCTCATAAAAAACTTACTTACTTACTTACTTAGTCGTTCCCCTTCTACCGTGAGGTGTAGAGGTTTGGAAGAGAGAGCGCCAGACTATTCTATCAGCTGTCTTCTTCCTGGCCCGGATCCATTCTAGTCCTCGGTCCTTCAAACATTGTCTAATGTTGTCCTCCCAGCGGACTCTGGGTCGTCCTGGGGGTCTGGATCCCTGGCTCTTTGTTTCCCATGCTTGTCGTGGTAGCCGATCTTCTCCCATTCTGCAGACATGGCCAAACCATCTTAGTTGGGACTGTTCTACTTGGGTCTGCAGCGGGTGGGATTTTAGGCCTTGACGTATCGTCTGGTTGCGTACCATGTCTCTTCTTGTTACTTCAACCACCTTCCTCAGATACCTCATTTCTGAGGTTTGAATCTGGCTTTTGTGGGTTGTAGTCATTGCCCACGACTCGCATCCATATATCAGGACTGGAACATAGGTGGAGCGGTATACAGCCATCTTCGTTTTCTTACAAACCTCACTCTTGCTGAGGAATCTTCGATTTATGGCCTGAAAAAGTCTCCCAGCTGCTGCTTTTCGAGTGGCCAACTCTTCTTTGATGCCTCCCTTTCGGTCTATAATAGCTCGGAGATATTTAAAGTGGTCGACCTGCTCCAGGACCTATTCTCCCAACTTAATCTGATGTCTTCTTTCTTCTCGCGATATCTTACTTAGTCGTTCCCCTTCTACCGTGAGGTGTAGAGGTTTGGAAGAGAGAGCGCCAGACTATCATATCGGCTGTCTTCCTCCTGGCCTGGTTCCATTCTAGTCCTCGGTCATTCAAAGATTGTCTAATGTTGTCCTCATTATGTAGACAGAGAATCACTTTGGAAATTGATGAGGCATTATGGAGCTCCCCTGAAGATGATTAATTTAATAAAGAAAACATATGAAGACATGACATGCAGAGTTCTTCATGAAGGACAGCTTACATGACCGTTTGGGATAAGAACAGGAGTGCGACAGGGATGCCTCTTGTCTCCATTTCTTTTCTTACTAGCAATAGACTGGGTTATGAGATCATCGACAACACACAACAGAAATGGAATCCAGTGGACTCTAAGCAGTTGGATGATCTGGATTTTGTTGATGACTTGGCTCTTCTGTCTCATTACCATAATCAGATACAGGACAAATTGAAAACACTCGATGAGAGGTCACAGCAATTGGGTCTGAAAATACACAGGGAAAAGACAAAAATAATGAGAATAAATGCAGGTAATGATAACAGGGTTGAACTTGAAGAAACACCAATACAAGATGTAGAATCGTACACATATCTTGGCAGTAATATAGACAAAGTTGGAGGGACAGACAGCGATATCAAAATAAGAATATAAAAAGCAAGAGGAGCTTTCATTGCATTGGGAAATATATGAAGATCAAGAGAAATCGGATCCAACACAAAAATAAGAATCTTCAACTCAAATGTGAAGTCAGTCCTATTGTATGGCTCTGAGACATGGAGAACAACAAAGACAACAACCAAAAAGCTACAGACTTTCATAAATGGGTGCTTGCGTAGAATAGAAGGATTAAAATGGTATGACAAGATTACCAATGTGGAACTGATGACAAGAACTAGACAAGTGCCAGTGGACCAAGAGATGAGAAGGCGGCGATGGATTGGAAACACACTGAGGAGACCTGTTGATAGCGTTACAAGGCAATCCTTGTTCTGGAACCCCCAGGGCAAGAGAGGCAGAGGTAGACCAAGAAGCACATGGAGAAGAGAGCTAGAAACAGAGGTGACAATGATGAGGAGAACGTGCAAAGAACTTGAGATGATGGCATGTGACAGGAGAACTTGGCATGTGTTTGTTGAAGGCCAATGCTCCTTTGGGAGTGGAGGGTTATGAATGAATGACTTGGGAGGTCACTGAAAATACATAGAAGAAATATGGTCTGCTTCACCCTCGGCATGTCGTATCAGGTGATTAATGGTGATTGCATTCTGAAGTAACTTCAGTGGACAGGACAAAGGACACTTGAAAATTTTGGCTGGGCGAGATATTGAGAGCCCCCGGGTTGAAAGTATAGTTGTGACCGCGTCCTTTACTGTGATTATATTATACTGATATTATATCTTCTTTCTATCCATCACTTAATCTGTCCATCAAGTGTATTACTTATATCATATTCTGTCCAACAAGTTATTAGGTAGTACTAGCTTCCCGCTAGCGATGTGGATTCTTGTGGAAATGTGTACAAGTTCGTTCTTCTCTCGAATGATGTTGTGAAGGTGCTATGGTGGTATTACTTACTAATAGTCCGGTAACTTTTCATTCAGTGCAATACATCTGCTATCATAACTCGACTGATAGTATAAACAAGGTTTATTTACAGGAATTCATAAATAAACAATTTCAGATGAAATACAAATCAATTATTCCCTGTCGTGAATGTAGTTTGCCCAGATTTTGCTTTTCGTTCTCCGCAACCGTATGAGTTACTCAAACATCTCGTGCAACTCACGATCTAGGTCACTTGGACCTTCTTCCACAACTTTTCAATTCAGGTGGTTGCGCCTTTTACCTTCAATATTTTAAAGATGCGAATCTCTTCCGATGATAAGACTTCAATACATCTGTAGTTGTTTCTTGGTTTCCTTCCTAGTACAAATCAATATTATCTGGGGACAAAATTCAAATTGAGACTTGTACTTACATGAGTTCTACTACCGGTATACAAAGTCTTTCCTCCCAGTACAGAAATATAGCTACTGCTTTCATTCTGTTGTGAAAAACGATATCATTTAAACTTTACACACAATATACTTCTTTCTGAAAATACTTCAAGAAAATTCAACTTAGAACAGGTGATGCGTGATGCCATATGATGATGGATGGCATCCGCATGTCTGGTTTTGTGTAGTGTGTAGATGTGTTCAGTCAAAACAATGTTCATGCAACAATAACAGGGCAATCCACATAGGACGTCAGTAAACTCACGACGTATAAAGTCAATGAGTCTTGAAACAGCCGTTGACGTTTTTCTTCATTATTTATTGTGGACGCCACAGTGACAAAATGGTTACGCAAATGTGTAGGCACATCAAACAGTCATTATCACAGCAACATTCAATACAGCAATAAACGGTAGACAGCATTACAATGATGAGTCAGATGCATGTTATATTTCAAAGTGCTGTAAATGTAGTCAGGTGGAAAACTCCATCCTTTTCTATAACAGCCAGGAGATAACCAGATGTATGAGATCAGTTCACTCTCCTTAGTTTGACTTCAGCAAGACAGACACGTCTGCCGAAGTATAAATAATGTCCTCAAAAATATCCTCTAGATAATAAAGGTTTTCTAAACCTAGTTCATTTAACAAAGTAGCAAGTAATGGTCCTGGTACATGCATCAACCGATGCAGTACAATGCAGCGACATGTGAGCTGGGAAAGAACATCTCGTGACGACGACTTTCGGAGACAGGCTATGAATCGAAATCGCTCACGACCCAAAATCGATAGAGTTAATGAAAAAGTCAATTTACCTTGCTTTCATGAAATACACAGAAATATCACGCCTCCCGGCATGTGCAAATACACTAGAGGTATTATCCCGAATAAACGAAATATCCATAAGAGGACTACACATCCCTGACAGAACAAAAAATAGCGGAGATCCCCTCTTCAACGAGGCATCTCTTTCGCCATTCCAAATCGCTCACCCCACTAGTCGTGGGCGGAAACCGATCGACCAACAACAAGACAAGTCATGCGCAGTCCAGCGCAAAAATGACCACAGCTCAAAAGTTAACTGCATTCGATACTAACGCGAGAAGACAAATGCTTACCGAGAAAAGTGACTATAGATTTCAAGCAGTTGTTGCCCTTGCGTTATAAAACAGATATTGAAATAAAACGATGTTGCGAGAATTTATCACGCAACATATCACCACCTCCTCCCGATAAAAAAAAAAAATGTGGAACATATTTTTTTTTTTCCAATATGAAAGAGCATGCGATAAGCGGCTCAAAACGCACGAATTATGCGCTGATAATTAATTAAATTGCCAAACAATAGGCTAATTATAGTGTGTCTGGTGAGGATATACCTCAACAGAAAAATAAATATGTCTCAAAAAATATTCACATCGGGGAGGTGTCACCAACACACATCACGTTAGCATGTAAACACAATATACGTATGCAAGTTACTATAATCATCATTAAACAGCATACTCTAATATTGTCTTTAAAAATGGATGTACAAATCTGATAGGAAAATTTAAATAGTACATTCTTTGACATGTAATGACATAAGTACATAGTAAAGTTAAACTACATGACGATCCAGGACATATGCTCTGGTATTCCGAGGGTAAGTACACAATCTAGAACTCGTAAGGTAAGTCCTCAGCTCAACAATGACATTCTGAGAAAGTACAAGCAATATAATGCTAATTAATAACTAATATGCTTCATAAGGTACAATACATTATTAATAATTGTGGCTGTTTAGTAAACTAACGGCCCTTATATTAACTACTCAGTCCTCCTCTATCATTTTAAAAAAACGAACAGAAGAAGATGACAACAAAGCACGATAGTGTGTACATATAAAGTAAGTACAGATGTGCTAATCTATTGTAGAAATATAGGTGTGTTATGACTCTGTAATATATAGAAATATAGGACAGAAGTATTAGTTGGAGTCATGTGGGCATCTAGACAAAATGTCAGCCATCACATTATCCGCACCACGGATAGCTCGTACCGTGAAGTGAAAAGGTTGAAGAGCTATAGCATATCGAGTGGATCTCGAACTCTTCAAATTCTTAGTCTGAATAGCTGTAAGAGCTTTCTGATCAGTCTCTAGAATGAAATGTGCGCCCAGGAGGAATCTTTGTAGTTTTAGAATTGACCAAACCATCGCTAACAACTCACGGTCTAAAACCGAGTAGTTCCTCTCTGCCGCATTTAGTTTTCTAGAAATGTACATAACAGGATGCAGAGTATTTGCATATTCTTGCATCAGTGCTGCTCCAATCCCAGTGGATGAAGCATCACTCCGAAGAACAAAAGTCCTATCAAGAGTAGGTAATCTTAAGATGGGAGGAGAAGAAAATATATTCTTGATTTGGTCTAGTGAAGATTGGCATTCTTCAGACCAACGGACCAGATTAGGCGAACCTTTCTTCAACAATGTTGAGAGAGGTGCCATGATCGAAGATAAATTTGGAATAAATCTCCCATAAAATTGAATTACACCTAAGAGACTCCTAACTTGTTTCTTCGTTTTAGGAACAGAGATGTTCAGTATTTTGGAAGTATTGTGGTCTTCTGTCTTCAAGAGACCATGACCAACACGATGACCCAGGAAAGAGATTTCACCAAAACCAACAAAAGCTTTAGAAGGTTTTGCTGTCAAATTATTCTCACGTAGAGTGGACAGTAAGTCATATAACCTAAATAGTGATCTTCCCAGGTATCACTGAAGAGACAGATGTCATCTAAGTATGCGATGACATCCGAACGATGTGACAGAATTCGACGCATCATGCGAACGAAAGTGGCAGGGGCGTTCATGAGACCAAAAGGCTTAACATTCCATTGAAATAGACCCCTAGGTGTAGAAAAAGCAGTAAGAGGTTTGGCATGCTCTGCTAAAGGCACTTGCCAATAACCTTTAGACAAGTCAAGTTTAGTGAAGAATCTAGAATTAGAAAGTCTAATCAGTAGATCTTCTAACAAAGAATCGGTTCAGCGTCGAACTTTGTGACCTGATTCAATTTGCGATAATCAACGCAAATTCGTATGTTCTTATCCTTCTTCCGGACAATAACCATGGAAGAAGAATATGGTGAAGTCGATGGTTCAATTATATTTAATTGAATCATTTCATCCAATTCCTTTTCCACTTGCGACTGAAAGTGTATAGGAATAGGATACGGCCTAACCCTAATTGGATTATTGTCGGTAAGAATTATGTCATGTTCTATGACATCTGTGTGTCCAGGAATGTCAGTGAGAACATCCTGAAATGTTTGTAACATCGACGAGACTTGTCGATGTTCGCCACCAGAAAGATTAGGAGAAACAGAAACGTTTTTCCAAGATTCCGTGGAATGTAATGGAACCACTGGAAGGGGAAGGTTGACATCAGAGAAGGTAGCTTCCTCATCCTGAATGACAGACAGGGATGAATAATGACCGTGAGGTGCAGGAGCATCATCCGTTGCCTGGAAAATAGGCAGCAAATAGTCCGGACGTTCGTGAAATTCCGAAAGCATGTTTATGTGGAAAGTTTTATGCTTTCCATCAATATCGACCACATAGTCAACATCGGAAATCCGAGAGACTATTGCATACGGACCTTTCCATGCAATAAGAAGTCTATTTTCCCTACTGGGGAGTAGGACGAATGCTTTGTCACCTGGACAAAGTTGTCGTAGACATCTATTCTTGTTAGCAAACTGCCTTGCCTTCTCTTTAGCAATTTCTGATGAAGCAGTTGCTAGCTTACATGCCTCAATGATCTTTTGTCTAAGAGCAATGACATACTCATATGAGGATTGAGTTTCATCGCTAATATCATCGGCAGTGATGAGATCGTGTAATAAAGACATAGGGCCGCGTGGACGCGCGCCAAAGACAAGTTCGAAGGGAGAAAATCCTGTGTGTTCATTAGGGACTTCTCTATAGGCAAAGAGAGCCGCGGGTAAAACCCTGTCCCAATCTTGAGGATGATCTTCAGTTATCTTACCAAGCAAAGTCTTGAGCGTTCTATTCAGACGCTCAACTAACCCATTAGACATAGGATGGTAGATACTACTGAGAGATCGTTCAATATGTAAGGTAGGTAGACATTACCTGTGACATAGTGTCAGATATGAGTTGAGTGCCATGGTCTGACAATATTTCTCTGGGGAACCCCAAGCGAGAAAATATCAACCAAAGAGCATCTGCGATATCTGTAGTAGATATGCTCTTAAGAGGAATAGCCTCTGGCCAACGTGTGCACATATCGACACATGTAAGGATAAACTGATGTCCTCTGGCCGACTTGACCTTAAAAGGGCCAATAATATCTATGGCCATTTTCTGAAACGGCCGAATAGGAATGTCAGCAGCCTGGATAGGCGCAGCATGTCGTGGTCCTCTAGATTTGACCTCCTGACATACCTTGCATGATCGGCAGTAAATACGAATGTCCTTATTGACAAAAGGCCAAAAGAAAGCCGCAAGGACTCTCGACTTCGTACGGGCAAAACCCATATGTCCAGCACATTGCGAGTCATGAGCATGTTGTAATATTTGGACTCTCATGCTCTTGGGAACAAGAATTTGCGAATGTGCCGACGTAGTCGAATCTTGTACCATACGTACAAGTACGCCGTTTCTCATTGCAATCCAAGATTTTCTATTTGTATTCTGATTCGGATCACCTTTCTTCGCAAGAACGAAGAATTTTTTTAAAGAAGGATCTTCTTCTTGCAATTTTATGAAAGAGTCACGAGTAATTACTAAGTGACTATCTTGGCTATCAACTTCATTATCACTATTCAGTGAAGTTTCGGGTGTTTGTAGAGCTTGTGCTCTTGTAACTACTGCATTTGTAGCTTGCATGTTATTATCTTCCCAAGCAGCAATCTGCTGTGGGGTACACTCCCTAACTCCGTGAATACGACCAATAATAAGGTCCGCAATAGGATTAGGTAAGAGACAAGCATGCACATCTCCAGTAAAGAAAGGAGTGGCAATGCGAATTACAGCAGTAGGATATTTTTCTAGAGTGCCGCCAAATGTGACACATTTAATAACCCTTCCTGTAGCACAAGATGGATCTACAAGCATCTAACACCAATAGTGGTGCATCCGGAATCGAAAAGTAGTGAGACCGGAGTATCATTAACAAGACCCTTATGTAGAATTAAAGAACCCCTCCCGTCATGCGCAACAGCAGCAGGAAGAGCGGGAAGTGGGTGACCACAACTCAAAGTAGTTATGGTACCCGGTTCGAATAAAGTACTGCATTCGGGGCATTTGTTTGCTCTCTCAAAGTCAAAAGCAGAACTAGTGACAGCGTCAAAGTTTTTACTATCAACAACATGATTACAGGCTCCCTCAGTTTCCTGTTGTACAGCATTAGCCTGCTGATATCTCTTTTTTTTGTGTTGAGATCTACCCCGACTATTATTACCTCTGAAGTTATCAGAGTTATTATTATCTCTGCAGTTATTATTGTCTCTATTGTAATTGTTATACTGGTTCGAATTCCAGTTTCCACGATTACTATCATGTTCACATTGATGCGAACATCTATTTGTTTGGTTCTGAGGTCTTCGGCAGGAATAACCTCTATTACCATATCCTCTTTTGAAATGCTTATAATTATTAGGGTGATAGTAACGACCACTATCAGGTTGTCTCCAATTCTTCGAAGAAGAATCACCATGGAATTGGTTTCCATGATTTTGATAGAAATTACCGCTGCCCTTTCTATCAAAATTTTGTTGGGATCTACGAGCAAAGTTTTGACCATACGGAGCTGCCGAAGCAACTGGTAAACCTTCTTTCACCTTAGAGTTACCCATGGTTATGTGTGGGTGCGCAGTTACGTATTGGCAACAGAAATCTTCCATTTCTTTTATTGTTTTAGGTTTACGTTCATGAAGGAAAGCAAGGAAAGACTCATTGACAGACGACATGACTTTGTCTCTAAGTATTAAGTCCATAAGTCCTTCATAAGTTTTTTCCGTCTTAGATAGTTCAACCCATCGTGAGAAAGTAATGCGTATTCTTGCAATAAACTCGGAGAATTCAACTCCATTTTCAGGTAACATGTTTTTAAATTGTAGACGATAGCCGTCTTCGTTAAGCTGATATTTCTTTAACAAAGCGGCCCTGACAACCTCATAATTGCTCTTGTCAGGTTCATCCACCATATTTAATATACTTAGAGCTTTACCTGTCAGTATCCCTGATAACTGATAAACATATTTTGCTTTGTCTATGTTATGAGCTGTACATGCTTGTTCAAATCTGTCCAGATAGAACATTATGTCATCACTGGAAGGACTAAATGTTGGTAACTTAATCTTAAAAGTATCATTATTAGCCTTCCCAGAAGATGAACCCTTGTTTGAATCATTACCATTACTCATGCTCGTCAATTTCAATTTCTCCAACTCTAAAGCTAAGAGTTTTTCTTCATGTTCCATTTTTGCTTTCCTCTCATCAGACTCTCTTTGTAACTTCCTTTCTTCAGCTTGAGCCTGCATTTGAAGTCTTTCATTTTCAGCTTCTTTTTCAAGTCTTTTATTTTCAGCTTCTTTTTCAAGTCTTTTATTCTCAGCTTCTTTTTCAAGTCTTTTATTCTCAGCTTCTTTTTCAAGTCTTTTATTCTCAGCCTCTAGCTGTAGCTTTCTTTCCTCAGCTTCTGATTCCCTTTTTTGTTTTTCCATTTCCATTTGGAATCTCTTTTCATCCACCTGCATCTGCAGTTTCTTTTGTTCAGCTTCCATCTGCAGTTTCTTTTGTTCAGCTTCCATTGCTTTATCATATCGAGCAGTTGCAAATTCTTCTAACTTATCACCAGTCTTCCCAAGCAATTTACCCTGCTCAATAAAGTGCTCAAATGTAGACATGTTGTCTAACATATGAGTCCAAAACCTGAAATAATTAACTAATTTATTTCAAACCTAAGTGTAACAAGTCTTAATTAAGCACTTGTATATTCACATCACATTATATTATCCCAGTCTCTGTGGGAAACAAGTCTCCAATCAAAGAACTTGTATATGAAATATCAGCACTCAAATCTTGATCATAAGTGCACTTCTCATTCAATAGTGCACGACACTATTCATCATTCATTTATCATCAGTATAGTAGTAACAGTGCATTAGCATAGCCCATTAACTAATTACTATAACTGTAAACAATGACTATGTAAACACATGCAGAATGTAAACATTGAAAATGTAAACAATACAAACAATGTAAACAATAACAATGTAAACAATAACAAAGATCAGCAACAATACAAAAACTTTCGCAGAAATCAACTAAAAATAAAGCAGAAATTAATGAATATCACAAAAAATGTGACGATATCTGCGATAGAATTAAACAAAATACATGACACCACAGTGTATAAACAAAAATGTTGTATGAAACTAAATTATAGACAAGAGTAGGCTAACAAATACAAACAAATCACAACAAAACTAAAGAATGTGAAATAATAACGAAAACAATATTAAAACATGTCATCACAGCTAACATAAATAGCAACAGAAGTCGCTTAGCAAATTCCAGTATCGGAAATTTGCAAACCTTACAGAAAACGCTCACAATAGACGACCTCTATGACGTGGCATAATCTAACGGAGACACCACCCAACCGAGAACCCGCTGAAATATAAACATATAAATATACAAATAACATATAGACATATAATATATAGAATGAGATGATACACAGAAGACTCAGCAGAAGTATAAGGGCACAGTTTACATACAAACAGGCCACTTAACTTAAAGGCTTCCAATCGTAGAACAGCAGAAAAACGGATGTCAATCAACGTCCTAAAGAGCGAAGCTCCAACGATGATGGCACATCTGAATTGCTTCCACTGCTAACACGATGGTACAAGAGCTTCTGAAATACTGTGTGTTGAGTTGTTTCGGCACTTGACCTTCTAATCCAAAAGTAAGTTGATGGAAATCGGTACTTGGCCTTCTTCAGAAAACAACCCGTTTCAACCGGCACTTGACCTTCTCAAAAAACGACAGCACTGGAACCTTGACAGCAGCAACTTGCTTGACTTGCGTAAAAGATAACAGCAGTCCGAGTTATCCGGCAACATGTAACAACGCCGGGTACTGTCAAATTCTTGTTTCCGTCAAAAGGTGAAATTTTGACTTTTACCGGGCAACGCCGAGTACTTTGAAAATTTTGAAGATGTTGACTGTATTGAAGAATGTTAATTTCTTGAAGGATGCTGATGAATTCTTGTTGAAAATGAAGTGGGTAAGGGACCCCGTGTTTGCTAGTACCAGAATCAAACCAGCTTATGGCCACCAAATGATGCGTGATGCCATATGATGATGGATGGCATCCGCATGTCTGGTTTTGTGTAGTGTGTAGATGTGTTCAGTCAAAACAATGTTCATGCAACAATAACAGGGCAATCCACATAGGACGTCAGTAAACTCACGACGTATAAAGTCAATGAGTCTTGAAACAGCCGTTGACGTTTTTCTTCATTATTTATTGTGGACGCCACAGTGACAAAATGGTTACGCAAATGTGTAGGCACATCAAACAGTCATTATCACAGCAACATTCAATACAGCAATAAACGGTAGACAGCATTACAATGATGAGTCAGATGCATGTTATATTTCAAAGTGCTGTAAATGTAGTCAGGTGGAAAACTCCATCCTTTTCTATAACAGCCAGGAGATAACCAGATGTATGAGATCAGTTCACTCTCCTTAGTTTGACTTCAGCAAGACAGACACGTCTGCCGAAGTATAAATAATGTCCTCAAAAATATCCTCTAGATAATAAAGGTTTTCTAAACCTAGTTCATTTAACAAAGTAGCAAGTAATGGTCCTTGGTACATGCATCAACCGATGCAGTACAATGCAGCGACATGTGAGCTGGGAAAGAACATCTCGTGACGACGACTTTCGGAGACAGGCTATGAATCGAAATCGCTCACGACCCAAAATCGATAGAGTTAATGAAAAAGTCAATTTACCTTGCTTTCATGAAATACACAGAAATATCACGCCTCCCGGCATGTGCAAATACACTAGAGGTATTATCCCGAATAAACGAAATATCCATAAGAGGACTACACATCCCTGACAGAACAAAAAATAGCGGAGATCCCCTCTTCAACGAGGCATCTCTTTCGCCATTCCAAATCGCTCACCCCACTAGTCGTGGGCGGAAACCGATCGACCAACAACAAGACAAGTCATGCGCAGTCCAGCGCAAAAATGACCACAGCTCAAAAGTTAACTGCATTCGATACTAACGCGAGAAGACAAATGCTTACCGAGAAAAGTGACTATAGATTTCAAGCAGTTGTTGCCCTTGCGTTATAAAACAGATATTGAAATAAAACGATGTTGCGAGAATTTATCACGCAACAACAGGTCTTTGTGGCTCTACGAAATGAGACAGCTCAGCCACGACTTCTCATCAGCTCTCCAGTAGAAACACAACCTTCCCCGTGGTCGTCTAGATGGAACTGCCCTAATGATAATCTTAACTTCTCGTTAGCCCGACAGGTGTTGTGGGCCCTTGTCACCATCAATGATTTTGATTGGTCTACTAAAAATGTATGACCTTATCTCATTGGCATGTATAATGCCGGGGTAACAAACCTCACTGTCACATAGTGGCCAATTGTGCGCTGCGTTACGCTTTTCTCCTTGGCAAGTTTCAACTAACAAGTTGAGCACACGGCCTTGAGCAGTCATAAGGGCGGCTAGGCACACCGGCACTTCGAGAAAGATACAAGGGGTAGTTTGTAATCATCTTCCTAAAGCATATGCATTTTGAAATTCCAAAACATGTTCATTTTACAACATACAATAAATTCATTCATAAAATGTAAGTACACGGTGAGGGAAGTAAATACCAAAGTTGGACATTTCTGTACATTCATGTCAATTAGATTGTGTCCATTCATAATCCAATAATTTCAATGTGAAATGGGGGGGGGGGAATCCCAAAGTTGAAAACTTATTTATATTCATGTAACAAAAGATTGTGTACGTTCATAAACAATATAATTTAGATTTTAAAACCACAAATGGAAACCAAGCACACACCCACACCCAAAAGCGCAGGTGAAACCTGGAAACCTTGCATCCACTCCAACACGCACGTACTTGTACTAAAAAAATGTGTGTTTCACATTTGATGCGTTTCCATAACAAAACGGCATTACACAATTGCCAATAAAACTTTTCACAGATATCGTTTTCTCAAATTTTCCAATTGGTGGTTCTGTAATAAATTTTATGGTTTGTGTTTTGTTTCCATCTCAATTTTCACAACATGTACATTTTCCAAACAAATTATAATAAAAGTAGATGGTATATCCATAGTGGGCTGATCACCTGCTGCCAGTCACTCTGATTACGGAAACAACAATTAATTTCTTGTTGCCCTATAAACGCCACTAGGCATGATGGAACAACAATCAATTTCTTGTTGCCCTATAAGACGCCACTAGGCGTGATGGCCACGGACTGCTTTGTCAGTCGGCGGCTAAGGATGGAAGAAGAAGAGAAGATGGTATATATAAAAAACTCGCGCGCAATTCACTAGTAAATTTTATGCACATACATACACAAATTAAAGACACTTCAACAATACAATAAGCGGTGCGGGGAGAAAAGAGAGCTAGGAAAACGCATCCAGAAGACGGGCGGAATGGGGCGGGAGAGACACTACTGAAAGCCTCGGGTAGGAGGAAGGTCGGTATGTGTTACGGCCTGCTTTGTTCTCAGTCGTGTGAAGGCTTCAACTTAGTAACAGTTAAACACACTTCTGAGTCGCCTTTCAAGAGGCTAGCCCGTACTTACCGGTACACGAAGAGAAGAAGGGAATTTTGTGGCGTCTTGTCTACTGCCCTAAGATGCAGAGAGCGGAGGAGTGTTGCTCCGCTGTATATAAAAATCGGGTGAAATTGACAGTGCTTTTTTCAGAAAAACATTTAAAAGTATCTGCGAATTAAAAAGGCGGTACTTGAACATTGCTAAGTTGCGAAAAGTCCAAATGAAATATGTATATTGAGACAATAAGATGAGATGTTTTGTTTGTATGTTTGGTGTTGTTTTTGAGAACGTATTTAGAAAAATGGGCCTGTAAGTGTCTACGGGTTGTCTTGTGTGTGAGGCAATCATATCTTCCAATGCTTTTCTCATGGGTATGACTGTATTGCACGTGTAGTAAATATGATCTTCAGTTTCTTGTATGCGTGTTTTGCACAGCTGACATTGGATGTTTGCTTGGATCTGTGAGCTTCTCTTTCTGTTGTGGGTGTCATGTTGAGCTGTTTAGTGGTCTCATTCTGGTGAGTCTAAGCCCCAAGTAATAGTATGCTAGCATGTGTTGCTCTGGATGTTTGATCATGCTCCCTACGTGTTTAATTCTAAGTGCTTGGATCTTTGTCTGTATGTCCTGGAGTGCAATCCCTCCCTGTTTCTTTTCTTATATAAGTGTCTTATGTTTTATGCTGTAGATTGTGCGACTAAAAATAAATCTTCTGATCTGTTTGTTTATGTCTGTAATGGTTTGTTTCGGGGGTGTGGTAAGATGGGAGTATATAAATAGTTATAGGGGACTTAGTGTATTGACTGAGATCAGCTGTGAAGGTATCTGTATCTATTAAATGTGGTGTTTTACAGATGACCTTACTTTGCTACCACATGTCGACCTCAGTCAGACTTATTCTGGGTTTGTATGATGACTGCGAGCCGCGGTAGCATAGTGGTTAGTGCACTGGCTTCCTAGCGCAGTGGTCTATGGTTCGATCCCCAGATGAGGCGGAAAATTTTTAGGCCACAAAACGGCTCCTGGGTCGACCCAGCCCCAAATGGGTACCAGAGCTACTCTGGGAAGGTTAAGGCGGCCGGCGTGATGCCGACCACATCACCCCTAGTGTGCCGACGGTCAAGATAATATGGGCCTAACACCATATTCCCAATATGCCTCAATGGGCGTGAAACGGGTTCCTTTTTTATGATGACTGCGTATTATGTCTAGGGTATGATAGTGGTGACGTGTATGTTCACAACAACCAACAGACAACTAAACAATTTAATTTAATCCACAATACTTTACAACACTGTGATACTCACATACGTTAAACACTCTATAAGACTATCTTAATAAGTCAAGTGTAACGTTTCAAAAGATGTATTAATTCCTTTCACTAATCGATCTCCTGATTCAACTACAGAGTGAACCAGGAATCACAATCAAACGTAAACACAATAATTATATACAAAATTATACAGAGGATCTTTGTCCTGGCATACAATATTATTAAAATGTGTGTGTAGGGTTATGATGTAGAATTATGAGGTAATACTGGCTTGTTCAAGTTAGGTTGTTGTTTGTCATCACGACTTTGTGTGTTGGTAACTGGGGAAAATAATATTCAAGGGATCACAGTTTCTTTTGAATTTTAATCAATAACTGTCCCTCGTAACTTTGTAGTACTGTCAATTTTAGGGTGGATTTTACAAGGGTGAGCTGCTCTGGCTGACACTTCTTATCTTGTATGTAGGCGGCAGGAAAACAGTCTCCTCTGCTCGCTTGCTTCTCAATTTTCTTGAGATACCCCCACTGGTCGATATCTTGGACAAGGAGACTGCTGCCAGCCCTTGGATTCAGCAAAACTCAGACCAGGTGCTGCTCAAATACTTCAGTACCACGGCCCCTGAAATGAGAAGGATGTACCTCCTTCTTCAGACCTAATATATATATATATATATATATATATATATATATATATATATATATATATATATATATATATATATATATATATATATATATATATATATATAATATATATATATATATATATATATATTCCCACAATAACGTACAGGACATTACACACAAAGGTTCAGAGCTGTACGCCAACTGCTAGCTTCTTATGTTACAATATACAGTATTCCTCTCCCTAATGGTTACAACGCCTCTGCAATTCCAGCGTTAATTCCTTCAATACAATAGGATAGGTGTCATGTTACTATTTGGCAATTCCATATATGCCTATGCAGTTATACTCCTCTCTGACAAGCTTTTACATGGGGGAGCAATATCTTTGGCTTTGCCTTCTGGTTGCTACTGAACCACACACATACAGACACAATTTATCATTTCATATTCAATTTTCATATAGATACATGTTCAAAATGTCTAGCTTACCACAATTCAAGGAAATATTTTACACAAGTAACGTTGACTGGCAATGAATTTTGATCTGCCGCTGTCCCAGGCTTTTATTTAGAAAATATGAGCTGGTTCTCAACGCTCTTGCTGCTTACACAGATTATTGTCAAAAGTGACCCTGAACAGACGCCTCTAACTGACTATATCGAATGGTCTAGCCAATGAAACCATGTTTACAAAGGCTTTTTTGAAAAATGTGTACCCATCCTACGTAGCCATTAACAACAATGGTAGTAGTGGCAGTTAGACCAATCAGGTCTTGCCGTACATATTACTACACCCAATCAAATCGTATCTAACTTACTGGCCCCATTTCCTAAAGCATTGTGTTTTCAAAAAAACGCCGTTATGAGCAAATATGATTGTGCTGTCAGACAACACCCCTATAGTAATTTGGCTATAATTTGTTAATTACCAGCCTATTTACTTAACACCCAACATATTCTTTGTCACAAGGCACAAGAAGATATAATTCTAATGGGGCCACGTGGCTTCGTTCAAAATATGTATTATATAGGATAGTTATGTATTTGTTTTTACCACTCGTTCACTTCTTCACTCTGGGGATGTCTTCTGTAATGTCAGTAGAGAGTCAGGAGTCCTACGGAATTTATCAGGTTCCCAATAAGCATTTAACAGGTTTTTTTTTTCAACCTAATGTCGTGTTGATAGTTAACTTTTATCACTGTTTATGTGAAAAAATCAGTCCAAGCGCAGGGAAAATTGGTTTTAGTTGGTTTATTTTCAGACATAGTGCCATTGGCTTTGCGTTACTGTGTGCGATGGTCCGTCTATCTCTCTCTCTCTTTCTTTTTAGTCCGTCTGTCTTTCTAGGCTAACATTTTATGCATAATGACATTAATGTTAGTATGTATCTTGGTCATTATGTATGTTGCGTATCTCAAAGTTTTTTAAGAAACACAGTACCAGTTTTATTTGTCGAAACGCGTGTAGTGTATGAAGACGGAGCAGAAAAGGGGGTTTCTTGTTCAGCCATTATGGCGGTCTACACACAGGCGTACGCTATGGGAAAAGCACTGGTCTTACACCATTCTTCTTTCCTTCTATTAAATTACTTCTTTAGGCTTTACATTTATTTTCTAATTTATATATGTGGATTAGAATATTTCACGACAGGGGGGTCAAAAAAGTGTGGCTACGTATAGCAATTTGGGAATGAGATAAGTGTTTACAATCGTGGTTCGACCTAAAATTGTTGTGGTTTTGAATTTGTATCTATGTAGCATGTCTGTCATTTGTGATGTTAGGTTCTCCCTTGTGTCTTTGTGTGTGCGGCTTGGATGTGAAGGAAAAGTGATGCCGTAAATTTTGATGTTGTTTGTTGGTACAAGTCCAAATGGAAAGTCTGTTTTGTTTTTCCATTTGCCAAGGCCCATTATTGTTGATTTCTGTACGTTGACTTAAGCTCCACTACCTTTACTAAAGTCTGTGAATGTGTTTAGAATGTTTGCAATAGACCTGTTGTTTGGTGGGGAAAAGGTGGTGTCGTCTGCATAAACAATCAACTTCTGCTCGCCTTTCCCTGGTATAAAGATGCCCATAATCGAGCGGTCCTTTCTAATTTTTTCTAGCATGGGTTCTAGTGCTAGAACATAGAGTAGGGGGAGAGAGGGCACCCATGCCTAACGGATCGCGTTAGCCTGAAAGTGTTGGTAAAAGTATGATTCACCAAAACCTTGCTTTCGGGTTTCGTGTAAAAGATTTCAATCTATTTCCTAAAGTTTCCACCTATGTTGCAATGTAGTAATGTTTTGTGAAGGTATGAGTGTGATATTCGATCAAAAGCTTTCTCTTGATTGAGAGATACGATTGACGACTGACAATCCTTCTCGTGTGTGTAGGTGATTATGACTCTTATGAAATGTGTGTGCAGGTGGATGTTTCTGTGTTGAACGCTACACTGCTGGTCTTCGTGTATAAGAGTAGTCATGAATGGTGTTACTTTGTTTGTTAGCGTTTTGTTAAAATTTTGTAGTCTACATTTAAGAGAGATATAGGTCTATAGTTTTTAAGGAGTGTTTTGTCTGAGTTGTCTTTGTGTATAAGAGTGGTGTATGACATGCTCAAGCTTGGTGGGAGTTCTTTGTTCTCGAAAGCTTCTGTGTACACTTTTAGTAAAAGGGGGCCTAAGATGGGAAAAAAGTGTTGATAAAATTCTGCTGTGAGTCCGTCTGGCCCTGGTGTTTTGTCTTTTTGCAGTATTTATTGCGAGTGTTATGTCTGTAAGTGTCAGCTCAGCATCTAGACCTTGCTTGTCTGCATCTGATAGTTTCTTTGTAAAGTGCCTAAATTTGTCTTGTATGCGTGACTGGATGTTTTCTTCTGTGTACAGGTTTCTGTAGTAATCCTCAAAAGCCTGTACACTGTTTTGTGTTTCTGTCTGTGTGGTTCCGTCTAGATCTACTATTTGCCCTATCTGTCTGCAGCGTTGTATGTTTTGTTCTATTGCCATGTATTGTTTACTGGGCGTTTCTTGCGTGATTGTGTTCAGTATTGTCTGTAGTAGGGTGCCCTGAAACCTATGGTGCTTGTATTGTTCTAGCTGGTCTTGTAATGTGAGGATGCTGGGTGAATTTCTGTCTGTTTGTTTTGTAAGCTGTATTGCATCTTCTACTAGTTTCTCTTGCTTTGTGTCCTGTCCTTGTGTATCCTATCTGACATTAACTGCGTTCGTTCACGTATTGTATTTTTTAGTATTTCCCAGTAGTGTTGTATATTTTCTGTTGGCACATCAGTTGTGTATGTAAGAATGAGTCGAGTCATAATGTTCCGTGTATGTTTTGTTTTTGGAGTAAAGTGTTGTTGAATGTCCGGTGTGGAGAGCGTTTGAAATGCGTGCTTGCCTAAGTAGAACTAATGGCTGTGAATTTTGCTTTGTGGTATGTAAACTTTAGAGTTTCTGGTAAGTGTCTGGCCTGAATTGTGTGGTGTGTTGATGGTATGTAGATTCTGTCTAGTCTTGAGGCTCTGTTGTGTGTTTTGTTTGCGTGTGTGGTGTCCGTGCTTTGTGGGTGTGCGTGTCTGTATGCGTCTGTTAGGCTGTAGGTGTCTATTATGGTCTGTAATATGTCTAGTTGGTGTGTGTCTTCTCTGATGGTTCTCCTTATCTGTGCTCTAACCTCACCACCTATTAGATCCATATCTGTTAAAACACAGTTAAAATCCCCACCTAATATAATGCTGTGTCCTCTGTATAAGTGTATGAGTAAGTTATCTAGGCTATAATAAAATTGCGGCTGGTGACTGTAGTTTGCTGGGGCGTGTATGTTGGCTATTGTATATGTGTGTTTCTTGTTTCCTACGTGAACTATTGCTATTTTACCCTCGGTGTTCCTGTTTTTCTTGAGTATTTCTTACCTGTCTGATGCCTGTAGTATAGCTGTTCCTGAACCAGTGTTATGAATGGCTAAGCTGGACCAGGAATGCCTTAGTCCTAACTGGGTTGTGATCTTTGATGTGTATTCGTCTGTGTGTATGTTGATTTCTTGTAACAGTATAAAATCTGGTTTGTGTTTATGTATTAGTGGTATGATGTGTTGTAGTTTGGCGCGGATGCCACTTATATTGATACTTAACACTACTATTTCGTCCGCCATTGTTTAAGCTAAAATACATTCAAGTAATAGTATGTTATAATTATAGTAATAGTTGGTAACATACCAGGTGTTGAATACAAATCTACAGGTACAGGTCTTGTTCCCCTTCTGCGTTGTTTAAATCGACAACAAATTTGGGAGGTGAACAGAGGTAATGTGGCTTCGTCAGTTCCGATGCTGGTGGGTTGCTGTTTTTGCTAATGTCTTTTGTCTTGAGTGTCCGGGATGGTTGGGCTCTACTCTTCGTTGGAGGTGTTGTTGTGTTCTGGTTTGTTTTTGTAGCTTTTGACGGTGTTTATAGTTTTGGTGGCATCTGTCTTGTTTCTGTGTCGTCTTTGTTAGGGCTGTCGGGTGCAGAGTGTCGTCTTTGTCTCTTTAGACAGTCTCGAAGCCGTTTGCTGGTGGGTCTTCTGATAGTGGAGCTTTGTGTTTGCTTTGTTTTGGCGCTGCTACTTCTTTCTGCGGCAGCTGTGGCCACGACGTGGCTTTCGACGTTGTTACTTTCTTTGGGCACTTATTTGCCCAGTGGATATCTTGCCCACAGTGTGGGCATCTTGCCCACAGTGTGGGCACGCCATCCTTCGTTCTGGCATGGTGACGAGGACCTTGTGTTGTTGTTGTACAATCTATAGGTCGATGAAGTGTGGAACTGGCGTTTCTGGGCAGAAGAGGACTCCCTATTTGTCGGGAGCTTTCCGGATTCGGTAGATCTCTGCCTCGGGGTCGCTGGTCACTGTTCTGGCAATCGTCTCCACCGCATGTTGGTTGATGGTTGGAGGGAGCCAGTTCATGTGAAGGCTAGATAGGATACATAAGAACCTAAATAAATATAAAAATGATAAAACCTAGGTACCTTCCTAAAGGCATCGAAGTCCTAACACTTTTGCTGCCCGCGAACAGACAAGCGTGCCCGGAAAGGAAATGATTGCCACTACCGGATGTACACAGGACATACTAAGAAACTAAAAAACAAAACTGAACAATAAACCACCCAAACGTAACATTAGTGGGGACTGGAAATAGAAGAGGACAGAATTTTTTTTTGTTCTGAACCAGCAGCACTTGGGTTTTCAGCCCTTCGGCCCAATGACATGTCATTGCAACGCTGGGGAGTCTGTGTACTTTCCTTCCAACCCAGTCAGGAGCTTCGCTCCTTCCCATCCACAGAGGGTTTATCTGAGGAGCCGTTCAGGTTATTTAGTCAAAATCCCGGTCGATGACACTCTTACAAATGCCCACCTTAGAGATAAATAAATATGAAATAAATAATCAAGACATATTGAAAACATTGTATTATATATTTATACATTGTAGGAAACTCTATACAGAGCGATACAACAGGAGGCAATATGATCATCAAAAGTGTCCCCCCGTCGATCAAGTGTTTCGGCCCTTTAACTCTAAAAGTAACAAAGAGAAGACACATTATTTCGTTCGTTCTGCGCACACAACGACTAGGGAGGGACAGACACTGACACACCTGCACAATGCCAACGAGGCTAGCCACTGCGCGCTAGCAACTGAAATTCTGCACCCAACATCTCTGATCCGTTGCCTTTTATTAAGATTTATGCAATGATTAATTTCAGCTCGTTTAATCGTCCACCTCTGATTTACTAGGTGGAATTCTTACTATTATGGAATAGCTTTTATTAGAGTGTATTTAGTAAATGGACTGAGACAAACATGCAGTACATTCAAAAGTGATTAAATCGAAGTTACATTTGTATATTAACAACTAACAGATTTAATAATCATTTAAGTTGATTCAGTTTTTAAAAAATGGAATAATCTTTAACATAAAATACTCACCAACGTGTGATGGTAAAGTGTTTTATGACAGAAGTCACGTGGCAGCTTATAGGTTTAACTTAGCTGCAAATGGTTGTTTCTCTGCCGCTGGGTTGTTGGGTTCTGTGCAGATAAGTCACTGGAGTTCTCTCGTCTCTGTCCAAGATTAAAGGCGCAGCACGTTACATATTATTAGGGGGCGGCAGAAAAATAGAAAAATGGTATAAGAGTGGAAAGAGTCAAGATAGAACAAGAGAGGAAAGGGTGACCTCAGACAAAGGTGTGTAGTGTGTTAAGACCAGCTGGTGTTAGACACCCCATGCGGTGGATAAGACGGTTCTCAAGCTGTTCCCGGCTAGTAGTGGATGTCGATGGGACCATGGTGGTTAGGACCATTAAAGTGTATGGCAACTGGTGTGGATTTTTGCTGAGAGATGTCATTCAGGTGCTGGCTGAATCTGTCCCCAAAGTCGTTTACCTGTTTGGCCAATATAGGTTTTGCAGCAACGTTTTATGATCGTATAAACGACATTGCGCGACTCACACGTGAAGCCACTGGTGATGGTGTGTGTAGCCTCAGGAAAAGACACCGTGTGGGTTTGGATGACATACTTGCACGTGTTGCATTGTGTCCGACAACAGGGTGGTGTGCCAACGTGAGTGGCATTCTCCCTTGGGAGACGGCTGTGAATAAAAAGATCCTTTAGGTTCTTGTCGCTTCTATATGCCAATAAAGGTGCTTCACCGAATACTTCTTGGGTCACAGAATCTGCTTGAAGGATAGGTAAGTGGCGGAAAAGGATCTGTTTGACTGCTGTACTGTGAAGGTGATAGGTCAAGATTAATTTGACTATCCGAAGTGGATTTGTAGTGGGATTTGAGGGCCTCCTGACGAGAGATGGAGAAAACACGTTGGAGAGCAGAAGTGAGAACATGTTCCGGATAAAGTCTGCTACAGAAGAAATCCAACATCTCATTGGCTCGGAAGTGGAAGTCATCATCGTTTAGGCACAAACGGCAGAGGCGGAGAAGTTGTGAAAATGGAAGGGAGTCACGACAAGCCCGAGGATGAGAAGAGGTATACAGAAGGTAGCTGTGGGCATATGTCGGCTTGTAGTATACTGAGGTATTAAAGCTTGATGGCATGATAATAATAGTAATGTCAAGAAAGCTGACAGACACTTTGGAGACGAGGAAGGTGAACTTGATGGTGGGGTGAAAGTGGTTGACGAAGTCGATGAAGTGGGATAAATCAGCCTCGGACATATCTGTGAGACCTATGCCATCATCGATATATCTGCGGTAAAAGTCGGGGAAAGGACTGGAGTATTGTTGTCATATCTGATGCACCAAGTGGCCCATGAACAGGCAGGCATAGCTAGGACCGATCTTCGGTCCCATGGCAACACCACTAATTTGGTCAAAAAACTGACCACTGAATTCAAGGGAATTAAGCTGAAGGACCAGTTCATGCACACCATCATAGCTGGCAGATGCTGGAGTTGGGTTGGCCACATCCTCAGAAGGGACCCTGATACCATCACAAGAACAGCTATGCTATGGACCCCCGAGGGAAAGCGAAAGAGAGGCCGACCAAAAACAACATGGCGGAGAACTGTGGAAGCTGAAATGCAAAGAATGAACCACAGTTGGGGTACTGTACGAAGGATGGCCGCCGACCGAGCAAAGTGGAATCAGTTTGTTGCTGCCCTACAAGACGCCACCAGGCGTGTTGGCCACTGACTGCTTTGACGGTTGGTGGCTATGGATCAAAGAAGAAGAAGAAAAAGACCAGTTCAGCAAGACGGAGAAGAGTGTCAGTGTATATAGAAGGACAAGTGCGCTGGTCAAGACAAAACCGAAGAGCTCGGAGACCATCAGAGTGGGGAATTGAGGTATATAGAGAACAGACAGCTAACAAGAAAAGACGGTAGGGGCAGTCTGCTGAGAGTCGCATAGAAGAGAAAGTTATAAGAGCATGAGCTGCCAATGTAGCATTGTTCTTGAATTTTGAAATATATTATGAATACTCCCTTGAGGTAGAAGCATCATTATTCTCCTATCTACAAGTCTGCCTAAAGCAATCTTGAGTGAAGGTAGACATCCTTGAAGACCCATATTAGATACGCCTGAGTTTTGGCCACTGTTGGACCTCTACTGCGAAGCAGGGGAAGCAGTTCCGTGGAACACGGACTTGATACGCAACAGGTTCACTACACTGTTGAGGTAGGTGCACGAGGTCTCGTGGCTGCCTGAAATGAGACTGACGTGTTTTAAAGGACAGTCAAGAACAAGGGTGCTTAACCCTATAAGCCCGCAGCAAAACTTTCACCTATTCCCAGTCCCCCAGCTTCCTGGCCCGAATCGTTAAAAAGGGGGCACTATTATTACATGTTTAACAGTTTCTCACCTGCGCAAGAATAACTTGCACTCAGAGATCATGACAGGGGAAAATCAAAGCGATCAAACCGCGTCGAAACATATCAAATAGCTAGGCTAATGTTCTTTCATTTGGACTCGCAAAGAGTTCGTGTGGTTCTCTGAAAACCGCGAACATTTTCCTAAACGGTTGAATATTTACTAGTCACTGTTCTGCTAACAGATCAAGTTGCTGGCCACAATAGCACTTACAAATTTTGGGATAGTCCGTTGAAATAATAAAAAGTATCCCCCTCCTGCTTTTGTGAGATTACATGCTCATAGGAAACAGGAATTCTGAATGGCCAGTCTTCATATATTGGTCTCAAAAACTGCGTTCCCCTATGAGAACAACAAATATCGGCGTTAGAGATATTTGATAATTTACTAGTCACAAGTTTAGAAATTGCAGCACGTGGCTCACCGAGGTCTCTGATGTGACAACGAAATAAGGGGGTTACTGGTTCCTCATGTATGTCGTATAAGACTAATGTGAGGTTGTGAATATGTGAAACAAATTGCCACGGATAAACTGCTGCAAGAACATGTGCATGTTTCGTGCAGAATTCAGATAACGGGACCAGCTGGTGTGGTGGTTCTTCTTCTTCTTCTTCCTCGTTCGCCTTCAGACTTCCACATTTATGACTCTAATAAAGGCAGCAGTCAACTCAAGGTTCCCGACATCTCCAAACAGTTTTTCGTTGACAGAAGTGGGTTGTTGCCATATGCTACCCCGTTCATTACTGTAGGTTGGGCAGTACTGCAGCAGGTGTTCGACTGTCATCGGGCTGGTACCGCAGGTGCAGAGATCTCTTGCACCAAAGTGGTGGTTCTATGCTTCATAAGGTGATCAACTGTAATGGTAGTTCTATGTTCTATAAGGTGATCAGCTGTAGTGGTGGTTCTATGCTCCATAAGGTGATCAACTGTAGTGGTGGTTCTATGCTCCATAAGGTGACCGATCAGCTGTAGTGGTGATTTTATGCTCCATAAGGTGATCAGCTGTAGTGGTGGTTCTATGCTCCATAAGGTGATCAATTGTAGTGGTGGTTCTATGCTCCATAAGGTGATCATCTGTAGTGGTGGTTCTATGCTCCATAAGGTGATCAACTGTAATGGTAGTTCTATGTTCTATAAGGTGATCAGCTGTAGTGGTGGTTCTATGCTCCATAAGGTGATCATCTGTAGTGGTGGTTCTATGCTCCATAAGGTGATCGATCAGCTGTAGTGGTGATTTTATGCTCCATAAGGTGATCAGCTGTAGTGGTGGTTCTATGTTCTATAAGGTGATCAATTGTAGTTGTGGTTCTATGTACCATAAGGTGATCATCTGTAGTGGTGGTTCTATGCTCCATAAGGTGATCAATCAGCTGTAGTGGTGGTTCTATGTTCTATAAGGTGATCAGCTGTAGTGGTGGTTCTATGCTCCATAAGGTGATCACCTGTAGTGGTGGTTCTATGTTCTATAAGGTGATAGCTGTAGTGATGGTTCTATGTTCTATAAGGTGATCAGCTGTAGTGGTGGTTCTATGCTCCATAAGGTGATCAGCTGTACTGATGGTTCTATAAGGTGATCACCTGTAGTGGTGGTTCTGTTCTATAAGGTGATCACCTGTAGTGGTGGTTCTATGCTCTATAAGGTGATCAGCTGTAGTGGTGGTTCTATGCTCCATAAGGTGATCAGCTGTAGTTGTTACGGTATATGATATTAACGCCGTCTGCTAAGGGTTACCAGACGTGCAATTATAAAGGTTAAGACATTTAATATATTGCGATAGATGTTTCAATTAATGAACGCTTTATACACGATCGATTATGACGTGTATAGCGTTGTTTAGGACACAGTCGGTAACTAAGAAACGCTACCCTTTTCACATTGACCGTCAAGCTGTTAAGACGCGTTTGACTCTCCTTCCAATGTTGGGCATGGTATTGCCATACAGATATATTTTATGCAAGTACGGACATGGGTCAGTCCATTGCTATTATGAAGATTTGAAATGATTAAAGGTCAGTACGAAAGTAAAAATTAAGGAAGGATGAATTACAGTCCATAGTATTTGATTTTGCCAGACTCATAGACTCACTGTCGGCCGTTGGAAAACCCCAACCGCGCGTGCATACAGCTATGACAATCTGCATACAGTAATTTGATTATTGGACAAGGACTGATAGGATATCTGCATATCTATGCCATATATTTTCAAGTTATAATATGTACCTTTGTGATCAACATGCATGAATCGTTTTGACGTGTAAACTGTATTAAATGTTGGTGGACTCAATGGAACCGACTTGTCACATCAATCGTATTCCAAGTCATTCAATTATTGTTCAGAATCTTCCACCCCTGCATTCGCGTAATCTTACATAGAAGGCACGATACACGATCACTCAAGAATATCAAGAAGATAAAACAATGGCCAGACATTTATAACTGTTTTATTAATATCACATGGAACATTATTCAGAGCTAACCAAACCACGCCTTGCAACAGACCACTTCCACTTGCAACAGTGGTGGCCGGTGTCTGGGGACGAGAAAAACAACCAAAAACAAAAAAAAAAATTTTTGAATGACTTTCGAAGGAAATATTTACGATCAGTTTTCGATCACATGATCCAGCTGAAGATGACGTGGAACACAGTCTAATGCCTAACAACGCGACGTCACTGAAGTTCGTGTAGGTGAAACTATCGGAGAAACTGAAGTCGTTCTGTTAAGCCTAACCAAGGGAAAAATAAGTCATTTGAAGCAGACACAAGAAATGGACTACAGGAGCAGACAGTCAGGGGCTTTAGCCTAGCTGTTGACGACCGCTAGCACTGATCGAAGCAACGGGAAAGATAAGTCTAGCTGTTTAAATTGTCGTCATTGCAAAACCGTAATACTGAGTCCATTTTGCTTTGATTAGGCATGTCTATGTATTTTCATGTATATATGTTAAATTTGTTTTCCATCGTATGTATTTGTTGTTAATTCGTGGGCCGGTTGGAGAGGGAACTGAAATCTCTGGGAATGTCGCGAACAGCTGACCACCTAGATTTCAGTCGTTCTTAGGGAACTTAAACGATTGCATTTTTGGAAGCCCATTGAGGTTGCCATTGGACAGTCTGTCCAAATCTGCTACCGTTTGACAATTTGCGTTAGCTGTACTGTCCCGTAGATAATTGGTGTATTTTATTCGTATTTAGTTAATAATTTTGTTCAGTTCTGTACCATGTTCGTTACTATTTCGTCCATTCTCCTCTGACTATCATTTATTTTATGATTATTAAATTTTCGTCCGTTATGAGTCCTGTGACGTCATCATTTTTCGCAGTCATTTTTTTTGTGTGTACCTTGAATATTCAGTTGACCTCAGGTCAGACCTTGACCCTTCATTTGGTCTGTGACATTTCCGCTTATTTTATTTAGTTCATAAATTCATTTTTAATTGTGAAAATGTCTTGTTTGCGTCTTGACATTGTTTGTACCCTTTAGTTGCATCATTGCTTGTCTGTCCTCATAATATATATTAATATTACATTAATAATATGATAATTATATGCAATAATACACTTGTAATTTAATTTAATTAATTTTTTTTTTGATAATTAAGATTAATATGGGACATTGCATAATTATGCAGTGATAGTCCAAGAAAGTAGCACTACAATTTATCATAGATGCCTAGGGCATAATAATATAATATATATATTGACAAAATAAACTAATCTTATATCTACCTTTGAGGTAATAGACCCATTGTATATTATTTAATATACTTTTCTAGTACTAAGAAAGTGACTTAGTACATTGAATAATATAATTACTAGGAATTATACCCAACATTATTGGATATTGAGGTTAATTGGGTGATATAATTACATTATATTTAACAGATATCATAACTATTTATGATATAGTATTATTTAGATACAATATTGTTACAAAATATTGTCTATTAGGTGAACTTAAACATTAAGTTCAATACTATTGTGATTACTTATATTGAATATTTCTAAGTTGAGTAAGTATAATAATTACTCTGAAGCTACTATTGACTATTTTAATCAGTAATTATCAATAATTACTACAGATAAAAGTCAAAATGCTTACTATAGACCATTTCGTTAAAATTGGCCGTGATTATGGCTACAAATCTCAAGAACTTCGTCAGTTTGCTGAATCAGAACTGGAAAAATATGAAAGAAAGGAAGAAGAGAAAAAAGCTGCATTAAAGAAAGAGGAAGCAGAACTTGAGATGAAGCAAATTGCCAAGGAAAATAGATTGAGAGAGATTGCTCAACGTGAAAGAGAAGAGCAAAGAACAATCGCCAAACAGGAAGAAGAGAATAAATTGAAACGAGAGGAAATTATTTTACAACAAGAAATGGAATTGGCGCGTATTAAATTGGAGACAGCAAGATTACAAGCACAAAGTGCTGATGCAAACCAGAATAATAACGCACAAAATGGATCATCATCCAGCCAACCTAAACATTTCTATAACTTTAAATTACCCATTTTCAACTTGAACGTCGACGACCTTTCATCGTTCCTGGCACGGTTTGAACAGACTTGCAAATCTAACCATTTGCCTGAAGAGTCATGGGTACTCAAGTTAAATGAATTCTTGGTTGGAGAACCACTGACAGCTTCTCAAAATGCTGACCCATCAATAGCAAATAACTACGGTGCTATTAAGTCCTTGCTTTTACGAAGATTTCACCTGGACGAGGAACACTGTAGGTTGAAATTTAAGGGAATTCTACCTGAATCTCCAAGGGATTTTGCTGGATTCATTGCGAATATACGCAATACATTTAATAGATGGGTTGAACTGGCAGAAGTCAACAAATCATACGACAAATTAGTTGATTTACTACTGCGGGATAAGGTATTATCTTCAGTTAGCCAGCCATTTTTTGCATATTTGCAGGAGCGTAAACCCGGTACTATGGATGAGTTAGAAAAAATTTCTTTAAACTACTGTTCGGCACATCCGAATGCAACCATTTCTAACTCCTCATTAAGAGAACCTCTACCTGTGGCGTCTAATATGGCCTACAATCACAATAACAAACAAAGACATCACAGTGTAGACAGAAGTAGGTTCCAAAGAAATCACAATGTTAACTTTCAGAAGGGACATAATAATGATTTCAACAATAAAAATGAGTTCAACAGAGGTAGATCACGAGATAGAAATTATTCACCTCAAACAAACTACCACAATGGTCAACATAACACTCATTATAATCGATCACATACTCCCAATAATAATAGTAACTGGAATGGTAATAATCATGGCTCGAGACATCGAGATAATAGTTACTATCGAGGGCGACGAGATAATTCTAACAATTATACTCGGAATCGATCTCATTCTCGGGGATCATCTCATTACAACCATAATACAGGGGCGGCAGTTACAAATAATACTACCCCTATAGCTCAGGTCCCACTTGACAATAATACAACACAGTCTTCTGCTGCATGTTTTGCTATTAATTATAATGTGGCAAATAGTTGCCAGCAATGCAATCTTATTTTTCAGAAGGCGAAAGAAACAGTGCTTAACTGCGGACATATTATACCACAGGTAGGTCTTGCAGTCAACGATGGAACAGGCCTATTAATTTTTAACAGAGGATTAGTTAATGGATCCGTCGTCTCAGTGTTGAGGGATTCGGGATCCACAACGATTGGGGTACGACAGTCGCTGATACATCCCAGCTGTGCAACGGGGGAATATGTCCGTTGCATGACGTTTGGTGGAACAATAGAGTTTTACCCCACAGCTATTATTCATGTTAACACTCCTTTTTTCACAGGGAATGTAAAAGTATGTATGCTAAAAAAGCCTATAGCTGATTTGATGGTCGGTCGTATACACGGCAGTAAAGATTGTACTCCAGATGAGATTATAGAATGGGAGAAACGTAACCTATGCACTGGAAACGCCGTGACAACTAGAGCGCAGACTCAACTCATGGAGAACGTTGATGATAATAAAATGGATGCAGACAACCAAGAGGAATTTGTAGTCAATTCACCTATTGACAGGGAAACATTTGCAACCAAACAAAAAGAGGATAAATCTTTAAAAAAATTTTTTAAGCTGGTTGATAAAGTTGACAATCTATCCTCAGGTAATAATAACAAACATTGTTTTGTTATTAAAAATGGCATATTGATTAGATGTTTTAATGACAAATCACAAATGAAACAACAAGTTATGGTCCCATATACTTTTAGACGATACATTCTTCAACACGCACATGACTCACATTGTGCTGGACATATGGGATATACTCGAACACGATCTCGAGTACTGTCTTCATTCTTTTGGCCAGGGGTGTCAAGAGATATTTCGCAGTATGTACGTTCCTGTACTACATGCCAAGAAGTGAAAGCACGTGGAGCTTTTCACACGGCGCCTATTCAGGCTTGCGATATCTCAGTGAGACCTTTTGACAAGATGGCAATAGACATTATTGGTCCATTGCTACCATCGGCCAGAGGACATAGATTCGTCCTTACGTGCATTGATTTGTGAACACGATGGCCAGAAGCTATCCCATTAAAGACCACCACTACCACAGATGTAGCTGATGCACTACATCTCATCTTTTCTAGAATAGGGTTTCCTAGAAAACTTTTATCAGACCATGGGTCACAGTTTATATCTGACACCATGAAGGAAGTCATGAAAACTTGGGACATTGATAGAAATTTAAGTAGTATTTATCATCCGATGAGTAATGGTGCGGTTGAAAGACTTAACCGTACACTTAAACAACTACTACATAAGGTTACTGCTAAGCACCCTCATGACTGGGACAGAGCACTCCCAGCTGTTCTATTTGCTTATCGGGAGGTACCGCATGAACAAACTGGCTTCTCTCCCTTTGAATTAGTTTTTGGTGCTCCCCCAAGAGGTCCTATGGGACTAATAAAAGACTTATTAATTGACGACGAGATGACTCAGGACACTCAGTCATCTTACGAGTACGTAATTAATCTTCGGAAGAACATTATTGAGTCTTGCCTGTTGGCAACAGCTTCTTCTGAGGCTGCAAAAGCTAAGGCTCGATCTCTACAAAATAAGTCTCGACGATTACGCCAATTATTCCCAGGCGACGAAGCTTATGTGTTACTTCCTCACAATAACAATAAATTATTGATATCTTGGAATGGTCCTTACAAAGTCATTGATAAAATTTCCGACGTTGATTACGTCTTAGATATCAAGGGACACAAAAAGATATTTCATATTAACATGCTCAAGCAATTTCATACACGTCCTGAACACTTACAGTCAATTTTTCATGAACTAGATGACAACACAGTATCCACTTGTCATTATACTAACTTATCTGTCATCCAGGAAGAAGAATCTTCTTTTCCTGAGGTACAGTTACCGTTACCTGTACCAGTAGTTCAACCTACTGAATCTTGGCGGGATGTAACCATCTCTTCAACGGTTACACCGCAACAGCGTCTACAGATTGCTAATCTATTACAATCTTATCCAGATGTGTTGACCGACGTCCCGGGTCGCACATCGGCTATCAGTCATGACATTACTCTCAATGATGATACACCTATTCGTGTACATCCCTATTCTGTTCCTTTACATTTCCTTGCTAAAACTACTAAGGAACTTGAACAGATGTTGTCTCTGGGAATCATTGAGACTAGTAATTCGCCATTCTCTTCTCCATTAGTGATTGTCCGGAAGAAGGACAATAACATTAGACTATGCGTTGATTATAGAAAATTAAATGCTAAGACTATAGTTGACAGCGAACCACATCCACTTATCGACGACTTACTGCCACGTCTATCTAACGCAACTATATTTAGTAAGATAGACTTAACTAAAGGTTATTGGCAGATACCACTGACCGAAAAGGCTAAGTACTACACCGCATTTTCCACGCCACAAGGTCTATACCAGTGGAACGTGATGCCTTTTGGGCTTGTTAATGCGCCAGCTACCTTCATTCGCCTGATGCGACAAATTTTATCAGGTAGACCAGACGTTATTACATATATTGACGACATATGCTTGTTTAGTTCGTCGTTTGAGGAACATGTTTCGGGACTTAGACATGTTTTTGACACTCTAAGGAATTATCATCTAACTGCTAAACCTACAAAGGTGCAAATCGCGTGTAATGAGATAACCTTTTTGGGACATATCATTGGATCGGGATATATCCGAACGTTACCTAGTACAGTCTCCAAAATTCTAAACATAGCAGTTCCTCAGACGAAGAAACAGGTCAGGAGTTTGTTAGGACTTGTTCAATATTACAGTAGATTCATACCAAACTTGTCATCCATCACGGCTGTATTGTCTTCATTGTTAAAAAAAGATATGCCGGTGAAGGTGACATGGACTGGTACATGCAATGAAACTTTCAACAAAATTATAAATTTGTTCTCACATGAACCAATTTTAAGACTTCCCGATGCTTCCAAAAGATTTTTCTTACGAACAGATGCTAGTAACTACGGCATTGGTGCATGCCTGCTCCAGAACCATGATGGCATTCTACACCCCACCTTGTATATCTCAAGAAAGCTAAAGCCGGCTGAAACAAAATACTCAACAGTTGACAAGGAACTTTTATCGGTGATCTGGGCAATAACGAAGCTTGAAAAGTTTCTCCTCGGTGCTCCCTTTACCATACAGACGGACCAACGTGCGGTCGCATCCTTGCGTCGATCCAACCACAAAAGCCAGAAACTTGCCAGATATTCAATCATCCTACAGCCATTCGAGTTCTCCACTGAACACATACCTGGCACTGAAAATTGTGTGGCAGATGCATTGTCACGTAATCCTATTGACGACGAATAATCAACATTGACACTCTTAAACTACATCAATCAGAACTACATTGGATTGAACGATGTATCAACTATAAAGGAACTAACCTTGCCTTTAATTTAAACTGTATAAACACTATATGCATCACAGAATTGAATTAAAAGACAATCAAGGTATATATAGACATTCAAACTTCGTCTAACGTCCATACACGAGATATGAATAGTCTTTGAACAATCATGGATTTATATCTGACGACAAACCGAACTGATGTTCCTGTGTATACTTAATTCTTGGATGCTAGGATAAATGACATTTCTTTCCAACGTAAACGTTTGACCTTTTTTTTGCCTAAAAGAATTCATCAGTATCAAGACTACGGATGGATCATCATATCCTATACTAATTAATTAGTTAACTTAACTTCTTAATTGAATTATTATCAATAAAATGAAATGTGAGAAAAAAAATGAAATGAAAGAACAAAAAAAGAGAACGAAATACTAAAAGAAGAAATTATGAAAAGAGAAAATAAATCTCACACAAGTATTAGATTAATAATTTTTTTTTAATGTACCTATACATTATTTAGTTAGTTAAATTAGATAGTTATTATTCACTAACACTTAACACACACAATTAAGTTAAAACTTATATTCGAATTTCTTTCTATTTCTTCTCACTTATTTTGTCTTTTTCTTCTCTCATAACATCGCGTTACATTAGAACCTTAATAATTTAACTCTTAATTTAATTAATTAATTTAATTTTAATTAGTCAAATTAATTCCTATATGACATACTAATACGACAGACCTTACTTTAATTTAATTTTACCATTCACTATTAACATTGGACATTTATTTAGTTGATATAATAATATGTATAATATTAATATATAATGTGATTTATCTTAGATGACTATGACAAATAGTTAGTTGACACGACCGCAACACGGTTCTACTCAGAACATCGTCGGCCATATGTCACAATTGTGTTAAATTTTTTTGAAAAATTGTTAAGTCGGATAGATATTGAAAAAAAAATCTATCGATTTTTTTTTCCCCGGTGTACAGGGAATTGTTACGGTATATGATATTAACGCCGTCTGCTAAAGGTTACCAGACGTGCAATTATAAAGGTTAAGACATTTAATATATTGCGATAGATGTTTCAATTAATGAACGCTTTATACACGATCGATTATGACGTGTATAGCGTTGTTTAGGACACAGTCGGTAACTAAGAAACGCTACCCTTTTCACATTGACCGTCAAGCTGTTAAGACGCGTTTGACTCTCCTTCCAATGTTGGGCATGGTATTGCCATACAGATATATTTTATGCAAGTACGGACATGGGTCAGTCCATTGCTATTATGAAGATTTGAAATGATTAAAGGTCAGTACGAAAGTAAAAATTAAGGAAGGATGAATTACAGTCCATAGTATTTGATTTTGCCAGACTCATAGACTCACTGTCGGCCGTTGGAAAACCCCAACCGCGCGTGCATACAGCTATGACAATCTGCATACAGTAATTTGATTATTGGACAAGGACTGATAGGATATCTGCATATCTATGCCATATATTTTCAAGTTATAATATGTACCTTTGTGATCAACATGCATGAATCGTTTTGACGTGTAAACTGTATTAAATGTTGGTGGACTCAATGGAACCGACTTGTCACATCAATCGTATTCCAAGTCATTCAATTATTGTTCAGAATCTTCCACCCCTGCATTCGCGTAATCTTACATAGAAGGCACGATACACGATCACTCAAGAATATCAAGAAGATAAAACAATGGCCAGACATTTATAACTGTTTTATTAATATCACATGGAACATTATTCAGAGCTAACCAAACCACGCCTTGCAACAGACCACTTCCACTTGCAACAGTAGTGATGGTTCTATGTTCCATACGGTGATCAGCTGTAGTGGTGGTTCTATGTTCCATAAGGTGATCAGCTGTAGTGGTGGTTCTATGTTCCATAAGGTGATCAGCTGTAGTGGTGGTTCTATGTTCCATAAGGTGATCAGCTGTAGTGGTGGTTCTATGTTCCATAAGGTGATCAGCTGTATTGGTGGTTCTATGTTCCATACGGTTATCAGCTGTAGTGGTGGTTCTATGTTCCATACGGTGATCAGCTGTATTGGTGGTTCTATGTTCCATACGGTGATCAGCTGTATTGGTGGTTCTATGTTCCATACGGTGATCAGCTGTAGTGATGGTTCTATGTTCCATACGGTGATCAGCTGTATTGGTGGTTCTATGTTCCATAAGGTGATCAGCTGTAGTGGTGGTTCTATGCTCCATAAGGTTATCAGCTGTAGTGGTAGTTCTATGTTTCAAGGTTATCAGCTGTTGTGGTGGTTCTATGTTTCATGAGGTTATCAGCTGTAGTGGTGGTTCTATGCTCCATAAGGTGATCAGCTGTAGTGATGGTTCTATGTTCCATAAGGTTATCAGCTGTAGTGGTGGTTCTATGTTTCATAAGGTGATCAGCTGTAGCTTTTATGTGATTGGCTAAATTACTTTTTCTGAGTACAGAAATTGTGTCAGAATTAAGAAATTTTGTCTCCGCAAAATCGACGGATCGAGCAAATTGCCCACAACACTACGGTAAGTTGTCATGTTGTTCAATAGTTTATAATAGATTACTATCATATTTTAACCCAGGTTAAACGCTGTTTAGGTTTATTGGCATTTGTTAAGGGAAAAAAAAAAAAAAAATATATATATATATATATATATATATATATATATATATATATATATATATATATATATATATATATATATATATATATATATATATATATATATATATATATATATAACAGACTAAACGGCATGAATAAGAACTTAGGGCTGGATTTAGTCACTTATAACTTCGTTGTCTATTGCAAATTACAAATAATATTAACCGTAGTTCTTACTGCTTTTATATTTATTGCAATTTGTTTATTATGAAAAAAATACACGAGTAATTACTAGTATAATAATGGGTTTGTTAAAATTAAAACCTCATCTTTTGCATTTTACAAATAATTTTAACTTTAACATCGAATGTACCACTAAAGGACCATTGATTAGGGGCATTATATTATATTTGTTACAGATACCCGCTCAAAAAGCCAAAACGGAAGTCTGTGTTCACGGATGAATTTAAAAAATTTCAGTGATTTTCCAATGGTCGACAAGAGTATGAAACAGACTGTCTTGTATGCAGAGGCGGCACATTTGAATCAGTAGCAAATAAAGGTGCAGCTGATTTAAAAGAAAAAACATATGGTAACATACCTTGTAAAAGCACAAGAAAGCACTTGTGCCTGAATGTTTGCAATAAAAACTGACATTTTTTACTAAAGAAATAAGCGAGGAAAGGTTTGAAGTTGCTGCGGCCGAGGGTGCTCTTGCTTTTCATACAGTAAAACATCACAACTCTTTCAAATCAATGGATTGAACTTCAGTGTTACTCAAGAATGCTTTCCTCGATTCAAAAATTGCCAACAGATTCTCATGTACCAAAACAGCTGCTATTATCATTTCTGTGACTGCACAGCATTCTACTGAAGCAGCTTTGGAAGCACTGAAGGAAAGATTCCATTAAAGGCACTCTACTTGTGCAGTTCAATTCCAAGGAGCTTTCATGCTCTTATTTCTTTGCATATTTAAAACGTAGCCCAACTTTGTTGAAGAAGATTTTATCATCAGAAAAATATAAGTAGGCACAAAATCAATGCTTATTGCTTGAATGTAAATATATATATATATATATATATATATATATATATATATATATTTATATATATATATATATATATTATATATATATATATATATATATATATATATATATATATATATATATATATATATATATATATATATATATATATATATATATATATATATATATATTTCAGCGTCTTGTAGTTACTGAACAAAGGTGTCCTACTTTTCGTCCTACTTTTAAAAAATATTGTCCTCCCTTGTCCTCCTTTTTATGACCAAAAAATGGCATTTGTCCTCCTTTTTGTGTTGAGCAATATGGCCACCCTAATGTAACTCGTCATGACTCCCTTTCGAAAACGATCCTCCAGGGAACAGTCGAAGGTAAACGGAGAAGAGGAAGGCAAAGAAAATCCTGGGCTGATAACATCAAAGAATGGGCAGGGCACGGTTTTTCTACACTTGTACGCATTGCTGAGGATAGAGAGCAGTGGAGGACCCTGTCTGCTGATGCTTCCACCATGGCACCCCCTACGACACATGACGGGTTACGGGTTGAGACGGGTTGAGACGATGATACGTACAAAATGTTGACAGGAGATACAATGCCACTTAAGCGTAACGGCTGTAGAACATTTGGACGAAAACAACATTTTTCCTTATTATAGCTCTTCAGAGGTTGAACAGGGTATTTTCATTATTAATTATTAAAAATCAAGTTAATTCTGTGATCATATGAGGGGATGGGGGGAAAGGGATGGGGGGAAGGGGGGGGGGAGTGAAGGAATGGGGAAAGTTGAGTTTTTTGATTTGATTTTGCTGTTTGAGGCTGTGTTTGGCTTTAAAAAACACCTTTATCTGGCAACACGAATTTTATGTAAAGTAGTGAGTTGAATTCATTTTTAGATTGCTCCTTTTACCAGACGTGTCGTTTCTCCTGTTTTATATACCCAAACAAACTTTTTATATACTTCTACGGTAAGGTGCAGTGTTTGATGTACAGTAATAACAACAAATTTGTGTAGACATATTTTTACTGGTAAGTTAGCTTGTTTAATTTAAATTAATTTAAAAAGAACGAGTTTAGAATCATGGCGCCCGTATTATTTGTGTTTCCAGTAGCCTATCTTTTGAGTAATTTTTGGAACTACAAAGCAGGGACATTAATATTCGTATTTGTTGAAACTAGAATTAGTTAATTTATAGTTTGGTGAATGATATTTTTGTGTTATGTTACCATTTATTTGCATTTTACGGGTTTCTTCTTCATTTTGCTATCGTGTCTTTCACTAGGTTGTAGGTCAGAGGTGATATTCTTAACTGATTCAGTGCGTAATTATTTTCTGCTCTGGACGGAATTATCTCATATATCCTCCAAAAATTTACATATACATAATTTACTTTTCCTGACAATGTGTCTAATCATGAGTTAGGGCTAAGTATAACTCAAGTAGCTGAAAGCGAACAGGAGTTACAAGAACTAGTGAAGCAAGTGAACAGTATAAGTCATGAATATGGACTCGACATTAATATTGAGAAAACAAAAACTATGATAATTAGCAAAACAGATGATAAACCCACATTAAAGATAAGCGTAAATGGGAAAATCCTGGAACAAGTCAAGGGCTACGTATATCTTGGTCATATAATAACAGAAGATGGCAGATGTGAAACAGAAGTCAAGAAGAGAATAGGAATGGCCAAAGCTACATTCAACAACATGAAACATATACTGACATCTAAACAGTTATCTCACAAATTAAAACTGAGAATCATAAAGTGTTATATATATATTCTGCATTTCTGTATGGTGCAGAAACATGGACGATGAATACGCATTTCTTCTTCTTCTTCTTCTTCCATCCTTAGCCACCAACCGGCAAAGCAGTTAGTGGCCAGTACGCCTAGTGGCGTCTTAGGGCAACAACAAATTGATCAATCTATCGCTGTTTCCACCACGCCTAGTGGCGTCTTTGTGGAACAAAAACAGAACAATCAATCTATCATTGTTTCCGTAATCAGATTGGTTGGCAAGCAGGTGATCAGCCCACTGTGCATGAATAAGCATTTGGAAGAAAGAATTGAGGCTCTTGAAATGTGGATATATAGAAGAATGGGGCGTATGTCATGGAAAGAGATGAAAACAAATAAGGAGGTCCTAGAAAATCTAGGTATGAAAAGAGAACTAATGAGGGAGGTTAAAGTTCGGCAGCTAAAATACTTTGGCCACATAAAAAGGCATAACACCTTGCAGAAGACCATAACAGAAGGGAGAGTTGAAGGCAAACGTGCAAGGGGAAGACAGCGCTATAAGTGGGAAGATAACATGAAGAGATGGACAGTGTTGAGGATTGCTTCATGTCTGCAGCATGGCGCATTCCTCAAACGATTATATCTCCGCGACTGATGTCGATGATTGTTTCATGCTTACAGACATTTGGATTTGTGCTCGATCCGAATGGCTGTATCATGGAACACCTCAAACGAATAGAGATATATCTCATCGACCGATGTCGATGATTGTTGCATGTGTGCAGGCATTTGAGTTTTGGCCGACTCGAATTACTGCACCATGGAACATCGCAATTGAATATAGTAACGACAAGTATGCATATTACTATGCATGACGCGTATATCTTTGTAAGGTCATTCGACGTGTGGGCTTCGGCCCCAACGGCAGCGTATGGCATGTGTGGCCATTGCCACTATATATTCGACTTGTGGGTTTTGACCCGAACGGCAGTGTGTTTGAGAAGTGTGGCCATTGCCACTGATATTGTGTGGTACAACCACTTTTTAATTGTGTGGCTGGGGAGCCATTTGAGCAGTGTATTTCTTGAACCAAACGTAAGTCGTCGTATGAATAACGCAGTTTGCATAATTATGGCAGATTAGACCGGCGTGGTATGCCAAAGGAACATTATGTTACTAGCAATAGTGTATGTCGTAGATTTCCGATAGGAGAATTAAGACTAGGTTTGGTCCCTTCTGAATAGGTTTGAATAGGTGATAGACTCAGTGAGAGTTAGTGAAAGGTAATAGAATTTCCACACACGTGAGATGATAGATTTGATATAGTGGCTGTCTCTGAAAGCGAAAAGAATTCTTCTCTCTCTCACCTATCTTCTACAACAGTTGTTACAGCGTCAGACAGACTACACCAATATACATATTACGTATATTTCTATCACTCACAGGCACGCACATACACGTGACGACAGGTAAACACACAGACGTGGGAAAACTATAACAATGATATATATATATCTAGAACGAGCTGACCAAACACGATTATTTAGTTCAAGAGCGATTTTAATATCAGGAAAAATCGGCTCACAACATCAAAGAAAGTACATCAAGGAAAATACATATACACATAGTCATAAAAAAATCAAGGAAATGTTGCAAGGATGATAGCCCCGTTATAGTGTTAACTCTAGGTTCGTAATTATATGCACAGAGTTTGAAAAAACTCTGATTTAACCTAAGACAAAAACACCAGAACTCTAGCCTTAGCAACAAATTATGCAGATTGAAAAGAAAATAAATAGGACAGCAACAGGGTGTCAAAGATAAAATAGTGGAAAATATCACTCAAACCAGCGTACACTCATTCATTCCGCCATGGCTTCTCAAACTTGTACTCACGACTTTGCTTGCTGCCTCTTGGAACACATTGATTTTAGATTTTCACACAGACTAAAAAAATGCAGTCTTCTGCCAAGAAGTCCCCAGTTCCAAAAGACGTATTTAACTTGGAGTCTCCGGGAACGACTACTTGGGTATGCAAATTTGTTCAAATGTCTGATTAAGTCACCTAACAATTATTCCAGGCGCGGGAGTTAGCAGAGCACAGTGTCAATAGCGTAGGTTTCTAAAAAATGATGAATGTCAGGTCGGTGCCTTCTCTCAGTATAGGATTCACTTTAGTCACACCACAGATTTGTCCACAAGATATAATCTAGTCGGGAAATGATTGTTAATATTCACGCCACCAGGCAGCAAATTATATAGAGTTTCTAGAAGAAATTAAGTGCTGGCTCCAAGGTCCAGTATTTATCATTACAGTCTTTGAAAACCCGTTATAGGGATATTAGTATTTCTGTCTAACTTGCACCGTCAGATCAGTGTTACTTGAGAAAACCCACGTGGTTCAAAATAAGGACTGTCTATTTCTTCACAAGTATGGAAACTACTACTAGGTGCTGGTAAAGTTAGGGTCACCCCAAAACTTTCACTGTGTGGAGGAAAAATAACACATATAATATAATAAACAGAATCTGTACTGGTTAAAACTTACATTTAAACTTGCAAGCAGAGAGCTTTGCTTATCATTTAAACTTCCCGTGACGTAAGTTATATTTAAAAATCAGCAATCCTCATAAATTAGGAACACGTGCGTATCCCGTCATCATTCATGAGGCTGGATTCTAGAGTTTATACGTTAGTTTAGAAAATACACTCGACTGAGTATTAGCAGTTAAATTAAATTTATAAATAGCTACAATTGCCGTTATAAGCTAGAAATTTTAATTTTTCTCTGCTTTCCACTGAATGCTTCCCTAGAAAATATAATAGCCTACCACTTTATTTCGCTTCTGCGCTAAAGAAATAGATTAAAATGAATTAAGCGATTTAACACTTTAACACTCACAAAATCTATATATCTATCATATTAATTACCTCAACCACAGAATTACAGGTAGTCGCACAACTTAAGAATAAAAATGCTGAAAATATTTCTGGAAGTCTAGAAGTTCGACAAATTGCCGAAACAAACTGAGATCTTCGCTAACAGCTATTCTGTTTTTTTCGAGCGACCTATCTACTGTGGAGTCTATGAGCGAGAATGAAATTTAAGTTTCAAACTTGGCCAATATCTTAAAATCAGACAAAGGGCCCAAACTATTTCGCCACGCGAAATTATCTCCCCTACTCCCAACATTTACGTCCGCTTAACGCGTGTCGTAACTGTCACCTACTGACCACGATGTACGCGTGTCAGTTTCAAATCCCAGACAGCCTGACTCCATGGCAGGGCAGTTTTCACACTACAGCTGACCATGGCCCACGGTGAGCGCCGTGTCAGTTTGGGATTTTCGAGACAAATGTCTGGATACTGACCGGTGCAGATGTAAAGTATCACACCTCACCGGGACTATGCCGAGAAGAAGCTCGCGCGCTCGTTGAGAATGTAGACGATTTGCTACGTCCTGTGTTCAGCGAACCGACTTATCACGCCTTCTGACGCCCTGCAGCCCTGACATCTACGTAATATCGTCCTAGCGCGATTCTCAGTTTAAGAGAAAGGAAAACAGGTAAAGTTTGCGAATTATATGAAAATAATATACGCAAAACGAATGGATGAAAAAATACACAGGAAAAAAAAAAGTACAGAGATATTAAAAGAGAGAGTTTATGTGAAAGAATAGGAAGAAGATGTAGGAAATTAAATGAATATAAACCCTACGTGACAGAGCCTCCCCCCTTTAAGATATGGAAGCACTCCATGTCTACGTTATGGAGTTTAATTTCCTATAACCGTAGCTTCGGGGTGTCTGTCTTCTTCCCTCTCATCTCCCCCTCCATCTCTGTCCAATTCCTACTCAAGTCCACTCCTCAAAGTTTCCTTCCCCTGGAATGTCTCATATGCGCGCTTGAAAGAGCGTCGCCGCTTCTGACATTTTTGAAAGATTTCCTGTGATAGCGGTGGAATATCCCTGCCACTATCGTCATCTTCGTCAGTTTTGGCGATCGTCAGGAGATGGTCGGAGGTTGGCACTGGTTTTTCCAAGTATCTCTTTAAGAGATTTAAATGGAAAACCTTCTCCTTTCCTTCAATAGAGATCTGGTAGTTAGCCTTAGAAATCTTTTTCAGGACGGTAAACGGCCCTTGCCATCCGATCTTCAGTTGGTTGTTCTCGGTAGGGAGCAACACCAAAACTTTCTCTCCTGCTTCCAGTTCTCTCTCTTCCGCGACTTTCCTGTATCGGTTAGCGTGCTTTGTGCGAGCTCGCTTAAAGTTAGTCGTTGCTAGGTCCCACCCTAGTTTCAACCTTTCCTTTAAAACCGACACATATTTACTTGCTGAGACAACTGTCTCATCAGCCTTCTCGTCTGTCAGAGACTGAAGTAAGGCTTCAAGCGGGCCCTTAATGGGTCTGCCAAATAAGAGTGTAGCTGGCGGAAATCCTGTGGAAGTATGAGGAGATTCTCTGTAGCCAAATAATGCTGCAGGAATACAGAGATCCCAATCTTCAGGTTTCACTTGTGCCAGCTTACTTAGCATCATGGTGAGGTTTCCATTAGCACGTTCCACGAGCCCATTTCCCGCCGGAGTATATGGCTTAGTGTGGATGTGTTGGGTCCTCAAGATCTTAACGATCTCATCCATCAACAGGTTTCGGTATGGAGATCCATTATCCGTCAACACTTGCTGCGGGAATCCCAACCGAGTGAAAATCTGCACGAGGGCTTCTGCGACATGCTTGGCATCTGCGCATGTTAGCGGGATAGCCTCTGCCCATAAAGTGCATGTATCGACTAAGGTCAGGATGAACCTGTTCCTTCTTTTAGTCCTTTCGAAAGGCCCTAAAATGTCGATCACAACCCGTTCGAATGGTGTACCCACTATTGGCATTTCACCCAAAGAAACTGGGGGTGCCCGTTGCTTGGGTGGCACACGTTGGCACTGGGCACAGGATTTGACATATCTGATGATATCAGTATTCACTCCTGGCCACCAATAATGAGTGGTTATACGTTGGTTTGTGGCGTTCTGTCCCATATGTCCGCTAAAGGGAAGAGAGTGCCCCATTTCTAGGATTTGGCTTCTGTACTGTTTCGGTACTAAGAGCTGGTTGTAACCTTGGTCAGGCTTGCCCGTTCTCCGATAAAGTACGCCGTCCTCAGAAAAAATGTCCCCGTGCTGTTTTGGTTCCTTCGCCATGGGCAGTTTCCTAAAGCAGGGTGCCAAGGTAGGGTCCTTGTATTGCGCTTCTTTAAGTTCCATAGGTAACAAATTCGGCGCAGGCTCCCGTTCCTTCTTGGTTTGCCCTCTAGTAGTTACTGCTGCCACAATCGGCTCTTCTGGTTTCCCAATACACACGTATCTCCCGCCAAGTATGACTGGGTAGATGGGATCATCCATCACAGCCGCTTTGATCACGCCTCTGACAAAGTCAGAGTGTATCTCCACCAATGCGATGGGAAGCGCTGTAGGTGCATCACTCTTACGAACTCCACAAAGTTTGACGGTCTCTCCTGTCTCTTGACCGGGTTTAACCAGCTTTCTGGCAACAATGCAATCGTAAGAAAGCCCCGTGTCAAATAAGCAAGAAGTTTGAGAACCGTTCAAAGTAACAGTACCTCGCGTTGAGGGTCTATCCCCAACAGATTGGGAATCACTGTCAACAATTCCGCCTTGCGAGACTGTCATCAAGCATCCGATGCGTTTCGGCTCGGTGTGCTCGGTCTGATCATATGTCCCGTGCTCAGGGGTTCTCCCTTTGCCACCTTGTCCTTTCCGGCTACGCTGCCATGTAGGGCGGTCGGGTTGATCAGACTGTTTGGGGTGGTTGGGGTACTTGTTCTTGTAGAACTTGGATTTTTCAGGAGGGGGGTTTTGAGGTCCAGTTTCTCTGTGGTTATTTTGGTTAGAAGCCTGAGAAGAATGCTCTAGGTTATGTTTTCGAAAATGCTCCTCTGTCGGTTTCCGCTTTGTGGCCGGTAGTTCAGCCAGCGCATTGTGATAACGCTCAGACTTTTCCAAAATGTCTTCCAGTTTTTCTGCCCCCTGCTCAGCTAGAAATCTCCGGGTATCAGCAGACAATGTGTTCTTTATTTGTTCTGTTAAAACAAATTCCTCAAGACCTTCATAGGTAGAGGGGAGCTGCGAGAGCTCTAAGCACTTTGTCAGATATCCCTTCAAACGAGACGAGAACTGCTGAAAAGTTTCAGAATTCTCTTTCCGGCTGTTGCGAAACAGTTGCAAAAACTTGCGAGCGTTCATTTCAAAGCGCTCCAGTAACGCTTTCTTCAACAAGTCATAGTCGTCTTGTTGGCTGCTCTCCAGTTTTGCATACACATCGTAAGCAGAACTTTTCAAAGCCTGGGAAAGCTTCGTGTTCCAACGCGACCTCTCTAAACCGTACAGAGTTGCAATTTTCTCAAATTTTTCTAGCCACGTGTCAATCTTCTCATTTGGACAAGGAAAAGACTCAAGAGTGAAAGACATAGCATTGAGGTGAAGAGATTGACTGTTAGAAGGATCAGTTAAGGAGGAATGAGGAGAAGACTCTCCATTGCTGGAGGTAGAGGCAGCCCCACGACTTTGAAGTTCTAGAGCTTTAAGAGCCAACTCATGTTGTCTCTCCTTCTCTCTTTCTTCATGCTGTCTTTCCTTCTCTCTTTCCTCATGCTGTCTCTCCTTCTCCTTCTCCTCATGCTGCATCCTGCGAATTTCCATTTCCTCATCCATCTTCTTCTGCTGTAAATCTGCGGCTGCTTTTTCCTTAGCTTCCGCTGCTTTCCTCTCCGCATCATATCTCTCAAGTTCGTCTCTGACAAATGCTTTCGCTTCTTCTCCTTCCAGTCAATCCTCTCTCGCTTCGTCCCTGAGAAGTTGTCTAAGCTTTGCCCTCTCGGCCATATTATGTCAGTGACTGAGACACGTGGAGATAGAAAATAGGAAAAAGAATAACCTGGTTCCTACCACTTACGAGAAAAAAAATTCCAAAAATCAAAAGATGATATCCTTAACCCTGGGATACCTCCTCCAAAGTAAAATCTAACTATCGCTGCTATTATCGGCAATAAAGCACTTAATGCAAAACACGACTACGCCAACTAAATGGTAGTTAAGATTACTACTGAAAAATAAGTTGCTACAGTGGAAAAGCAAAAGAATATTGCAAAAATTAAAGAGAAAAATAATCCCTTAATTTTTAAAAATCCACTATAAGTTCGCCCCTGAAGTCAGATCGGGTAAGGGAGGGAATTAATCTGGACAAAAAGTCCGAAACACACTCCTTAACTTAGTTCAAACGCCGTTCTGCCTCAGTACCCAGTGAATGTTATACACTCACCACTTTACCAGCATTTAGTATTACAATCAGCAGTTAACATATATCCCGACAAATCAACCTGTAACCAAAATGTATATTATTCAAAGATGCTGTGGAAAAAAAAAACTTATTAGTTTGTGTGGTCAGCACGCCCGTAAACAGATCGCTAGTCTAGGGGGTAATTATTTAAAGATATAACAACTCACAAGACATCACACTCTTACTCTATATCAGAATACAGAATTGTAAGTTCAAAATCCAGATAGACGAGTCCACGTTTGTCGTACTCGTCTTCCTATTCTAAGTTCAAAGACCGGAAACGAGCCCTCATTTGTCGTAGATTTCCGATAGGAGAATTAAGACTAGGTTTGGTCCCTTCTGAATAGGTTTGAATAGGTGATAGACTCAGTGAGAGTTAGTGAAAGGTAATAGAATTTCCACACACGTGAGATGATAGATTTGATATAGTGGCTGTCTCTGAAAGCGAAAAGAATTCTTCTCTCTCTCACCTATCTTCTACAACAGTTGTTACAGCGTCAGACAGACTACACCAATATACATATTACGTATATTTCTATCACTCACAGGCACGCACATACACGTGACGACAGGTAAACACACAGACGTGGGAAAACTATAACAATGATATATATATATATCTAGAACGAGCTGACCAAACACGATTATTTAGTTCAAGAGCGATTTTAATATCAGGAAAAATCGGCTCACAACATCAAAGAAAGTACATCAAGGAAAATACATATACACATAGTCATAAAAAAATCAAGGAAATGTTGCAAGGATGATAGCCCCGTTATAGTGTTAACTCTAGGTTTAGCCCGGCCCCGTTAAGAGAACAGATGATGGCGCTCGAGTCACAGATACATAGGGTTTGAGTCTAAGAGTTTTCTTTGTTTTATCTCGTAATTATATGCACAGAGTTTGAAAAAAACTCTGATTTAACCTAAGACAAAAACACCAGAACTCTAGCCTTAGCAACAAATTATGCAGATTGAAAAGAAAATAAATAGGACAGCAACAGGGTGTCAAAGATAAAATAGTGGAAAATATCACTCAAACCAGCGTACACTCATTCATTCCGCCATGGCTTCTCAAACTTTTACTCACGACTTTGCTTGCTGCCTCTTGGAACACATTGATTTTAGATTTTCACACAGACTCAAAAAATGCAGTCTTCTGCCAAGAAGTCCCCAGTTCCAAAAGACGTATTTAACTTGGAGTCTCCGGGAACGACTACTTGGGTATGCAAATTTGTTCAAATGTCTGATTAAGTCACCTAACAATTATTCCAGGCGCGGGAGTTAGCAGAGCACAGTGTCAATAGCGTAGGTTTCTAAAAAATGATGAATGTCAGGTCGGTGCCTTCTCTCAGTATAGGATTCACTTTAGTCACACCACAGATTTGTCCACAAGATATAATCTAGTCGGGAAATGATTGTTAATATTCACGCCACCAGGCAGCAAATTATATAGAGTTTCTAGAAGAAATTAAGTGCTGGCTCCAAGGTCCAGTATTTATCATTACAGTCTTTGAAAACCCGTTATAGGGATATTAGTATTTCTGTCTAACTTGCACCGTCAGATCAGTGTTACTTGAGAAAACCCACGTGGTTCAAAATAAGGACTGTCTATTTCTTCACAAGTATGGAAACTACTACTAGGTGCTGGTAAAGTTAGGGTCACCCCAAAACTTTCACTGTGTGGAGGAAAAATAACACATATAATATAATAAACAGAATCTGTACTGGTTAAAACTTACATTTAAACTTGCAAGCAGAGAGCTTTGCTTATCATTTAAACTTCCCGTGACGTAAGTTATATTTAAAAATCAGCAATCCTCATAAATTAGGAACACGTGCGTATCCCGTCATCATTCATGAGGCTGGATTCTAGAGTTTATACGTTAGTTTAGAAAAATACACTCGACTGAGTATTAGCAGTTAAATTAAATTTATAAATAGCTACAATTGCCGTTATAAGCTAGAAATTTTAATTATATTCTGCTTTCCACTGAATGCTTCCCTAGAAAATATAATAGCCTACCACTTTATTTCTCTTCTGCGCTAAAGAAATAGATTAAAATGAATTAAGCGATTTAACTCTTTAACACTCACAAAATCTATATATCTATCATATTAATTACCTCAACCACAGAATTACAGGTAGTCGCACAACTTAAGAATAAAAATGCTGAAAATATTTCTGGAAGTCTAGAAGTTCGACAAATTGCCGAAACAAACTGAGATCTTCGCTAACAGCTATTCTGTTTTTTCGAGCGACCTATCTACTGTGGAGTCTATGAGCGAGAATGAAATTTAAGTTTCAAACTTGGCCAATATCTTAAAATCAGACAAAGGGCCCAAACTATTTCGCCACGCGAAATTATCTCCCCTACTCCCAACATTTACGTCCGCTTAACGCGTGTCGTAACTGTCACCTACTGACCACGATGTACGCGTGTCAGTTTCAAATCCCAGACAGCCTGACTCCATGGCAGGGCAGTTTTCACACTACAGCTGACCATGGCCCACGGTGAGCGCCGTGTCAGTTTGGGATTTTCGAGACAAATGTCTGGATACTGACCGGTGCAGATGTAAAGTATCACACCTCACCGGGACTATGCCGAGAAGAAGCTCGCGCGCTCGTTGAGAATGTAGACGATTTGCTACGTCCTGTGTTCAGCGAACCGACTTATCACGCCTTCTGACGCCCTGCAGCCCTGACATCTACGTAATATCGTCCTAGCGCGATTCTCAGTTTAAGAGAAAGGAAAACAGGTAAAGTTTGCGAATTATATGAAAATAATATACGCAAAACGAATGGATGAAAAATACACAGGAAAAAAAAAGTAGAGATATTAAAAGAGAGAGTTTATGTGAATGAATAGGAAGAAGATGTAGGAAATTAAATGAATATAAACCCTACGTGACAGTGTAAGACTAGTATAGATGGATATTGTACAGCTAGCGGCAAGCGTAAGCCTAGTGTAACGGATATTAAACGACTAGCAGTAGACGTAAGCCTAGCATAATAAGTGTATTGCAAAAAACTAGCAGGATAGTTAAGTCTAGTGCAACAGGCTATTGTATAAACTAGCGACGGGAGTAAGTCTAGTTAGCCTCTGAATTTATGCCAAAGGACATTGGCCGTTAAAAGGAACTGACCTCTAACCAGAACTCTAGATAGAGATTGTGAACATGTGCTTATGAAATAATGAGAACTCTTACAGATCGTATATGAATGTGATGTGACTTTTGTTCCCATGTAGTTGGTGTCTGCTCATGGTATGAAATTACTAATTAAATATTTTGAGTCGTCAAAATCACAGTCTTATCAACTATCGTATTCGGAGTTGAGTTAAATGCTATTCATCTTCAACTAATCATGACCAGTGATGATTAATGTCTTAAAACGCTGCATCTCACACTGCCAATATAATCAATAAGACAAGAGACTCATACAGGTCAGTCAAGGGTCGAATATTTAATATGAAATATATTCAGCACATAATGAATCACAAGGGTTAAAGCAGACATTATCGATACCAACGGACAGTATTACGGAATCCTACAAAAGTGATAAGAACCCGAGGGACTTTGACTCTATAAACTGAATACGCATATAACTTGGTCATCCTCAAATACTAGAAGTCATCGAAGCACCCATAACACACGGGGGTCCCGAGAGCGCCCGTAACATACTGGTGTCAGAAAGTGTCTGGATTTCGCGAATACTGGATTCCCCCCTTCAAGTATCGAAGAAAGTCAAACTGATGATGAACGTTAAAAGTTAGTTGCTTATCCTTTATAGGACGTGGCAATCAACCCCAGCTTTTATTGGCTGTTTGTGATTTTTCTAGGCAATTTTTTCATTCAGTAGTTTGCCATTGCTTTCTGAACGGTACGGCGCTTATACCATTGTTAAAAATCCAAACAAAGCGATCTGCTACCAAACCGCCTGCAGCAGGTTTCGAACCTGGTATATCTGGATTATGAAACTGCGTTCATATCCATTAGGCCACAATGTTATGAAGGCAAAAATCATTCTTTCAAGCCTAACCGGCAACTGAAATGCGCAGGACAGAAAGTGACGTCACTACATTGATGCCGTCAATGCTAGCAGACAACATTGCTTTAGAATCTGAAATTTTTCTTCCACCAAAGAGACTAATTCACGCAGATAGAACGGTAATCTTCCACTCAAGAACCTGAACCAGTGGAGAATGTATCTCTTCATCAAATTCATCTGAAGCTGCGACGCAGATCAATTGAAGAAACTACGTTCGAAGACCGAAGCAATACTTTCAAACGGTTACCCTGCTGCGAAGGTCAAGGTCTACCATCAATGGACCTCAGCTGTTGAAGACACTTGCTTTAGAATTACATGCATTCATGTATTTCTCAGAGGGACAACTAAACAGATAAGTTCTTGATTTTACTAGGGCGCTTGAACATTATCATATTGTCCTTGCATTATCTTTGGTCTACAGTTCATCATCACTTTACTTGCTTTTTACTATCATCTGTGTTCCCCCATTCATGTTTTTCGTATATTCGTATATTTGTCGTGTTTAATATTGACTGGAATTTTCCCAGGAAAGCTTCAGTGAATGTTAACTTCTATTAGATTTACATGCTTATTTTACTTACTGAGGATCTGACTGATTATATTTTTTCTTTTGAGTCAGGAAATAAATGTTTCTTCAGTTAGTATTATAACCATATTTTGTGTACTTAGCAGTTTCGTCAAGTGAATTACGTCCTCTTTATTTACATAACCTACTTTCAGTACTGTTGACAATTGTTGTCGTGTGTGATCTAAAACTTCTTTGTCTACACGTTCGTTTAAGACGACTTGTCTTGTTATATTTTTGTAATGTAAATTCTTTTCTTTCTTTTACTGATTACTGTTTAGAAGTCTCCTTTATTTACTTTATGAGTGTAAAGTGTTGTTGTATAACTGAAAAATCATTTCATTGTAACTCATTTGATTGTTTTCACTGTCTTTGTCACATGTTCTTGGAACTTGTTTGTTATTGATTAATATATTCATATACATATTATAGTGAGTTCTATAATCCTGGTGTATATTATAGACTATTGAAGGTACTCAGAAACCTATTATCATGTCTACACTACAGGAATTCATTGATATTGGAAAAAGTTATGGAAAATCAGGGGCGGAACTACAAAGTTTTGCAGATACGAAATATGATGAATATTTATCGCGTCTGGAAAGAATGGAACAGCGCGAAATGACTAAACGAGCTGATGAGCTTAGGAGGTTTGAATTAACCCAAGAAAGAGAGCAGAAAGATAAAGAATTAGCTCAACAAGAAAAAGACAGAGAATTCGACAAGGAAAAAATGGAATTGGAGAAGGAAAGAATGGCACAACGAGATAAAGAAATGGAATTAAGGAGAATGGAACTTATGCAACTGGATCAAGCCCATAAAAATGCCATGGAAATGGAAACATTAAAACTTCATGCAGAAAAAGAAAAAGCTTTAGAATTAGCTAAAGTGCAGTCTGAACAGACTAAGACTGCGGCTGCTACAAATATTTTTTATCCTAAGTTAAAAATGCCACATTTTGACCAGACTCGCGATTGTGTTGACTCTTTCCTATCTAGATTCATCATCAAGGTCACAGCTCTGAACATACCCAAGGAAAGATGGAGCAGTCTTTTACTTGATTTTTTGACTGGTGACTCACTTAAATGTTTCATGAGTCTTGATGAGAAGAGCAGAAGCGATTTCGATGTCGTAAAAGAGGTATTACTAAGACGTTTCCAGTTAACTGAGTCTGGATTCAGAGCTCGCTTTCATGCTGCTAAACCAAGCAAGGATGCAGATTTTGGTGAATTCATTGCATCTATTAAACATTTCCTTAGCAGATGGATTGATCTGTCAGGTATAAATAAAACATATGAAGGTGTTATAGATCTCATGCTGCGAGATAAAGTTTTATCCGCATGCAGCACTGAATTAGAAGCATTTTTACAGGAAAGACATCCTAATTCTATTGATGAGTATGAAAAACTCGGAAGACAATATCAAACCGCACATCAGAATAAAGATCTTCATAGATCGACTATTCGAGATCCTATGCCTGTGTGCGCGGTACAACATGATCACAGACCTCGATCGAAGAGCTTTGATGGACGTTGTCGTTCAGATTATTATCAATCCGACAGAGGTTTTTATAACTTCCGTCATCATCGCTCTCCTTCGAATTCATATCGACGAGGTTATAGAGGATATTCACCTCATGATCGTGGGTATCACAGAGGCAGGGATTATGATGGTTCACATCAAAAAGGATACTATAAGCAAAGATCATCTTATGGTAGAGATGCCAGGAAGGATGACTCTACTGATTTTTATTATAGCAATAAAAAGTCAGTCAATAATAACAAAGGTAATGCCAGATCTCCGTCGAGAGACAAAAATAAACAGAGACATGCAAATAGTTGCAGTGTTAAAAAGGAAAAAGGTAATGATGATAATGATCATGCAAACGCATGTATGGTAATGAATGATACATGTTATGAGTGTCAGTCGAAGGACAGATTAAAGTCTACAATTACACTTGATTGTGGCCATTGTATGCCAACAATGTCGGCATGTGTAAATGTCGGTTATCTTACATTTCATCCCGGAATATTGGAGGGTAAGATAGTAAGAGTTTTGAGGGACACTGGGTCTTCAACGATAGGCATAAAGCACTCGCTTATCGAGCCCTCTGCTTTTACAGGCAAATCAGTTAAGTGTGTCACATTTGGTGGGAATATAGAAACTTTCCCTGTGGCACGAGTATACATTGATACTCCTTTTTACACAGGCACTGTCTATGCCTGCGGCTTGAGAGCACCCATAACTGAAATTATAATAGGAAACATACCAGGAGTTAAAGATTGCACTCCTAAGGAGATTGCAATGTGGGTTGAATCTCACCCACAGGTGGCAAATGCTGTTGTAACGAGAGCACAACAGTTAGCTACGGATATGGCTACACCACCTCTTCCTATAATAGATACAATTATGTCTCAAGTTGGCACTGTTTCACCTTCTGTTTTTGCAGAAAAACAGAAGAGTGACCCAACTTTACAAGAATTGTTTAGCCGAGCAGAACAAAAAACTATTAAATACACAAGAGGGGCTAAACAATGGTTCAAGATAAAGAAATCAATACTCACTAGATATTATGATGATGGCAAAACAATTATACATCAAGTGATAGTACCTAAAGAATACAGACCATTGGTCCTACAAACAGGTCATGACTCCCCTATGGCAGGGCATATGGGGATCAAAAGAACATTGTTTCGTGTTACGTCACAATTTTATTGGCCTGGGGTTAATAAAGATACAAAGTTATACTGCAAATCTTGTACAACATGCCAAGGTATAGCACGTAAGGGCAGGTTCCATACGGCACCCTTACAGATTACAGACGTGCCTGAGAGACCTTTCAAAAAGATTGCAGTAGATATAGTGGGTCCGTTATCAATTGTTTCAAATAATGGATTTCGTTATATTTTAACTTGCGTAGATCTTTGCACGCGTTGGCCAGAGGCCATACCGTTGAAAACCATCACAACTGCATCTGTGTCTGATGCATTATTTTCGATATTTTGTCGAATCGGTTTTCCGGAAGATATTTTGTCAGATCAAGGATCACAATTTACTTCCAACATTATGAGGGATTTAGAATCCATGCTATCTGTTCACCACTCGTTTTGTAGTGCGTATAGGCCTAATAAACTATTACCATAAGTTCATCACGCATTTCGCACAACTATCTACACCTTTGTCCGCACTGTTGACCAAAGGTAGTCTTAATAAGGTACGTTGGGACATAGATTGCGAAAGCGCTTTGGTAACAATTAAGAAATTATTTAGTAATGCACCTATTTTGTTATTACCGAATATACGTATTCCATTCATACTCCAATCAGATGTCTCGAGTTACTCCATGGGTGGTTGTTTGCTGCAATGTTACAAGGAAACACTCCATCCATGTTTCTATGTGTCGAGGAAACTGACTTCAGCTGAACAGAAGTATGCGACAGGGGAACGTGAGCTCCTGTCTATGGTCTGGTGCCTGGAGAAGCTGTCAAGATATCTCATCGGCACACACTTTTACATTATGACAGACCATAGTCCTCTTACTTACATAACAGCTAGAACAATGCGTAACGCTAGAATACACCGATGGTATTTGTTAATTCAAGAATTTTCATTTACGATTCTGCCTATTGCTGGCTCAGACAATAACTTGGCAGATCTTTTATCGCGCAACGTCTTTGAGAAGAAATTGAATTAACTCTTTAGTCACCATATTGACAAGTGCTATTATTAATGTTATAAAATTTAATGTGTCTACTTAATGATTATCATACTTATAAGTAGGTAGTACTAATATTGATATGTTTGGGAGACGGGCGTCTTCTCCATCACTATCATCCGTGCCACAAGTGTCACGTTTGGAAGTGAGGGGGATGATGTTGAGGATTGCTTCATGTCTGCAGCATGACGCATTCCTCAAACGATTATATCTCCGCGACTGATGTCGATGATTGTTTCATGCTTACAGACATTTGGATTTGTGCTCGATCCGAATGGCTGTATCATGGAACACCTCAAACGAATAGAGATATATCTCATCGACCGATGTCGATGATTGTTGCATGTGTGCAGGCATTTGAGTTTTGGCCGACTCGAATTACTGCACCATGGAACATCGCAATTGAATATAGTAACGACAAGTATGCATATCACTATGCATGACGCGTATGTCTTTGTAAGGTCATTCGACGTGTGGGCTTCGGCCCCAACGGCAGCGTATGGCATGTGTGGCCATTGCCACTATATATTCGACTTGTGGGTTTTGACCCGAACGGCAGTGTGTTTGAGAAGTGTGGCCATTGCCACTGATATTGTGTGGTACAACCACTTTTTAATTGTGTGGCTGGGGAGCCATTTGAGCAGTGTATTTCTTGAACCAAACGTAAGTCGTCGTATGAATAACGCAGTTTGCATAATTATGGCAGATTAGACCGGCGTGGTATGCCAAAGGAACATTATGTTACTAGCAATAGTGTAAGACTAGTATAGATGGATATTGTACAGCTAGCGGCAAGCGTAAGCCTAGTGTAACGGATATTAAACGACTAGCAGTAGACGTAAGCCTAGCATAATAAGTGTATTGCAAAAAACTAGCAGGATAGTTAAGTCTAGTGCAACAGGCTATTGTATAAACTAGCGACGGGAGTAAGTCTAGTTAGCCTCTGAATTTATGCCAAAGGACATTGGCCGTTAAAAGGAACTGACCTCTAACCAGAACTCTAGATAGAGATTGTGAACATGTGCTTATGAAATAATGAGAACTCTTACAGATCGTATATGAATGTGATGTGACTTTTGTTCCCATGTAGTTGGTGTCTGCTCATGGTATGAAATTACTAATTAAATATTTTGAGTCGTCAAAATCACAGTCTTATCAACTATCGTATTCGGAGTTGAGTTAAATGCTATTCATCTTCAACTAATCATGACCAGTGATGATTAATGTCTTAAAACGCTGCATCTCACACTGCCAATATAATCAATAAGACAAGAGACTCATACAGGTCAGTCAAGGGTCGAATATTTAATATGAAATATATTCAGCACATAATGAATCACAAGGGTTAAAGCAGACATTATCGATACCAACGGACAGTATTACGGAATCCTACAAAAGTGATAAGAACCCGAGGGACTTTGACTCTATAAACTGAATACGCATATAACTTGGTCATCCTCAAATACTAGAAGTCATCGAAGCACCCATAACACACGGGGGTCCCGAGAGCGCCCGTAACAGACAGGAAAGAGTCTATCAGAGTGCACCACCAAGACAAGAGACAGAAGACGTTGGAGATCCATTACAGCCAACCTTCGTTGTGGAAATGGCAACTGATGATGATAACTCAAGTAGGCCTAGTTTGGGCCCAAAAGCGCCCGGCAACAAGCAGGGAGCGTAGAGACATGGTAGTTCAGGAAATACGAGGAGCTGAGAATGATAAGAGGTGGCAGAAAGCAGTGCAGCAGGCCCAACAAGGTCAATGGACTACATGAGAAGGAACCCTGCAAAGGTCCTTGGCATGGAATGATATATGGCGTATGGCACCTCTTAGGCTCCGCTTCGTTGTTAGATCAATGTATGACCTGCTGCCGTCCACAAACCTTGTGAGATGGGGAAAGTCGGATGATGAGAAGTGCCCCCTGTGCCATGAGAGGCAGACACTTGAACACGTGCTCTCAGCTTGCAAGATGTCATTAGCGCAAGGGCGATACACATGGCGCCACAACAAAGTGCTAAATGAGCTCGCTTCGACAATAGATCTGGCAAGGATGAGGGCGAATAGCAATGTCAGACCACAAACACATACTTTCTGAGAGCAGGAAGGTCAGCACACCCAAAATCGAGTAAATCAAGTAGCAGTGTACCATCTCTCCTTGACTGCAAATGACTGGGAGATGGCGGTAGACCTACCTGGACGAGGGGCATATCCAGAGAGTATCATGAAATCGCGAAGACGGCCGGATATAGTGCTTCATTCTTCAGCATCGCACCAGGTTATACTGATTGAACTGACCGTGCCATTTGAATCCAAATGGATCTGGTGATCAGATTACCTCCTGTTGTATCGCCCTGTAAAGAGTTTCCTATCATATTATATATCAAATTAAAGTACATTGGATGGACAATATTAATCTATATACTTTTTTAGCTAAGTTTATGTTATGACAAATAATATGTACATGGAAAAAAGATAACTTGAAATTTTGAACAAAAGTTTTCTACTTACCTATGGCTTGTAACATAATTTATCACAATACATATATACTTCCCAGACCTAATGGTCTTTTATATTTGGACATGCGACCTAATATAACCGACTAGGTTGAACGGGACACGCCTCGCCAAAACTTTTACATAAAAAAAAAATATATCACAATACAGTGTCACTGCTCTCTTTGTGCAGGTAATCCGTTTAGAAACACAGAAACAGTAAGAAAGTTGTGGTTGACCACAAATCGATGTAGGAACTAGGAAAATTATAGATAATGGACATATAGAGGCACATTTACTGTATGGAATTATTCCAGATTTATGAGCTCACAGGGCCTAAACATTTGTCTGATAAGCAGCGGCGTATTATTTGCTTCTTCTTTTTTAAACCAGACGATGGACTTATGAATAAACCAATGGAGCTGAAAAGGGTTGGTTACGTTGTTTCAGTGTGAGCGTAATTAAAACCAACATCCAACAATCATGAACCGTCAAACTCGTGGGCAGAAAAAAAAAACGTGTTCAGTGCTGTAAGAATTCAGGAAAAACGGACACTTGTAGAATTCTAGAGACAGTTTATGGTTGTAAATTGTGTTCTCGTCGTTAGTGTAATTTGTTTGAAATTCAAATTTTCAAGAAAAACTCAATGTATATAAAAGCTTTCCAGCGCAAGACTATCATAAAGATAAAGAAATGTTTTGGTTTTGAAATTTGTTTAAACTGAAAAACATTTAGGCCTATTTAAATGTGACATTAAAATATAGGCTAGGCTACAGGTATTAAAGTATGTCCATTTTGTTGTACAAATAAATGCGTTTTTGTATTATTTGAACTAATATTAGTGTATAAATAATTATTTAGGCCTAAATTTAAGAAATATTTAAGAAAAAGAGTTAAGTTCCTTCGCTTGGTCGTTGGGAGGGTTGAAATATTAGCAGGGCTGTGGATTGTAAAGGGTTAAAAACTAGATCATCTACTGTTTTAGGCATGTAGTGGTTTTTTATCATGACTATCATTATGAAATGGCCAAACCAATTTATTTTCTATGTATTTAATGCAGTAGGCCCCTATATAGTACTTAACAATCTATATGATATCATCATTTCTCACCCTGTCTCTCCTGTAACAGTTCTTGAACATTGTATCTTGCACATTATTTTTCTCTCCTGCGCTTTGGTCAGGAACTATGTTTGATATTGATAGGAAAGGGTTCTTAAGAATGTACTATTTCTCAATTATCATTTAGCATACTTACTTGCTTTAACTATTTGCTCCTCTTCTGCCTCAGCTTCTATACTGATATTTGAATGTTTCAGTAGGCCTACTGATGACAGTTGGTTAAGTCACTGCATTTGGTCTTTCTATTTCTGTGAAAATTCTTACTAGGTAGCCTAGGCCTAATTAACTTCTAGAATATGTTTGAGCTTAATGTTAGCATGAGGGCCTGCTGATCTTCATAGCTTCTATCTGGGATGGGCTTGTTCTTCTTCTTCCTCGTTCATCCTGAAAAGGACTTTGAATGTGTTGTGTCCATTTACAGCGAAGCTGCGATGTTTGTGCCTTTCGGCTAACACATCTGACTTCAGCACGGCACTTTTTGGGACCGAGTTAGCCTTCCCACCTCATGGTAGAAGGGGAACGACTAAGTAAGTAAGTTAGCCTTCCCTTTTCGATCCCTACTCACTCAGCCAGACTGCAGTGATGCAGCCTGTTTCCAGGACCACCACTTGGAGGTGGAGTAAGGTCTTGGTCAGCTTTGGTTCATTGACCGAGCAGTATAGCTATGGGCCGCTGACTGCATTCCTCACTGTTGACGCGTCTTAGGCTGACTCTGGGATGGGCTGATCTTCATAGCTTCTCTATATGGATAGGGGTACACAGAAAGAATAGAATCACTACTCCTTCAGTCATGTCATATACTCGGCTGATATAAAGTTGTGCATGGAGCAGGAAACATCATGTAAAACAAATTGTTACCTAAACCACAGTGGAAGGAGCACATAAATCCTTTTGTGTAAAAGGGCCAGCTGTAGTCATGGCTACATAAGGAGCAGGAAAGAAAATAAATTAATGTTTAAAAGTTGCTGCCTGAGTCAAACTTAAAGCCAGTAACTTCAGACAACTGTGATATTTGTATTTCAGGTCATTTTTCAAACACAATGGCTACACCTAAATCATATGATGTTTCACAACTTGATCGCCCTTTAGATTCAGAGTAAGTGAATTTGTAATTTCTGTCCTATTTATTTGTCTTGTTACCTTGTGACTACTACTAACAACACAGGACCACAAGGTCTTCTATATTTGGACCTCGAAGATAAATCTTTGCTTAAAAATAATAGCCTCAGTGACTTATTTCAGCCACCTGTGTATTACTGGGACCTGAAGGGAAGCATAGAATAGTAAAACTGTACCCTACCAGGCATGTTGTAACAAGTGGCTAAGGAAGAAGGAAGGTCTAAAATGGGGCTGGTTACACTATCATGTAAAAAAATTTTAGCAAAAAAAAAAAAAAAAAAAAAAAAAAAAAAAAAAAAAAAAAAATGTAAACTGGTAAAATGCAAATATATGTCAATTCAGCCATCAAAGACAGAAGAGTGTCCAGGGTGTGACAAGTTTCTTTGTGGGGTGCCACATCTGCATATAAAAATCTGGAATGTCACCATTCTTCATGGTCGTTCAACAAATTCCTCCCAACTAGGCCTTATAGAAGTGTAGAATGAAAAAAAACATTATTACAAAAACACACAAATAGTAATACGTCTTATAACGAGAAAGGACAAGAAAAACCTACGTTGTGGCCACAAGGCCTTCATCAGGTGCAGATAAACAAGAGACAATAGGGAAAGAAAGTGAGAATTAAGTTGAGAACATGAAACTATAAAAATAAGAGAAAAACACTCCCTTATGTCTTCTCACATGTTGGAGCACAGATGGCTGGGTTGCTGGTAAACCTTTTTCATCTAGGAAAATGTCCAGAAGATGTGGAAAGAACTTGTGACAGGATGACATGGTGTTTGTTTGTTGAAGGTCTAGCTCCTTGGGTAGTGATTGATTGATTGATTATACTGTTGCAGCAATGTAAACTTCTTCTTCTTTGATCCTTAGCCACCGACAGTCAAAGCAGTCAGTGTCCATAACGCCTAGTGGCGTTTTGTATGGCAACAACAAATTGATTCCACTTTGCTCGGTCGGCAGCCATCCTTCATACAGTGCCCCAACTCTGGTTCATTCTTTGCATCTCAGCCTCCACAGTCCTCCTCCAGGTTGTTTTTGGTCGGCCTCTCTTTCGTTTTCCTTCAGGGGTCCATAGCATAGCTGTTCTTGTGATGGCATCGGGGTCTCTTTTGAGCACATGGCCAACCCAGCTACAGCGTCTGCCAGCTATGATGGTGTGCAGATCTTGGTTGGTGATGGTGTTCGGCCAAAAGATTCGGAGAATTTTTCTTAGGCAAGTTGTGTGAAAAGAGGACAATTTCGACATTTCCTTCTCTGTAACTCTCCAGCATTCCACACCATAGAGAAGCACAGAAAGCACACAGCTCTGATATAATCTTAATTTTGTGCTGTATTGAGAGGACTTCCAGATGTTGTTTAGGCTAAAACAGGCTGTTCTTGCCTTATTCATTCTGATGTTGATGTCTTTGCCTGCCCCGCCGTCTGGTGTTACAATGCATCCTAGGTATGTGAAGGTGTCAGTCTGTACCAGTTGCTGATTCCTTACTGATATGGGCTCAGGGTTGCTCACATTGAGCGTCATGACCTCTGACTTCTTTAAATTGATAGTCTAGCCCACCTGCTGGCTAAACTTATTAAGTCTATCCGTTTTTTCCTGGATGTGTTGATGTGAATGTGCTAGTAGTGCAATGTCATCTGCATATTCCAGATCTTCCAATGTAGAAAATGTAGTCCATCTTATTCCTCTTGGACTACCCTCTGTTGTCTGGCGCATCACCCAGTCTATGACTGTTAAAAATAGAGTGGTTGATAAGGGGCATCCCTGTCTTCACCTCAAAGGTTAGGTTGCTCTGTCCAACACTACACGTAAAGTTGGCATAGAGGCTTTTTATGATTGACACTATGCAGCTTGGAATTCCATAAGCGCTCGGTATTTTCCATAAACTATCCCTATGTATGCTGTCAAAAGCCTTTTAAAATCAACGAAATTAATGTACAGCTGTCTTTGCCATTCTGAGCCCTGCTCTATAATGTTCCTGAGAGTGAATATATGATCTACACATCTTCTGTTCTTTCTACATCCTGCTTGTTCTTTCCTCAGTTTGTGGTCTACACTGCTACAAAATACCAAAAGTTTTGTGCAAGCAGCTGGGCCATTTCTACTTACATTCCTAAGTGTGTACATTTTGAAGCTGGTTTAAGCCAGGCAAATGATATCAAACAATGGAACAGACTGAACCTGGAAGAGTACAGTGAACTAAAACTTCTCTGTGTCCAATCAAATATAAATGCCCTTGTTAATGCCAGCCACATCCTTCACATTAATGAATGTAACCATTTGTTATCAAGGTAATGTTAAGGTATTGTGCCTCCATCAACACGTCCTTATTTTATATATTTATTTTTTGTCAGAGATCAAGGTTTCTATTGAGGGGTCGAGACTAAAGAAAGTTTGAGGACCCCTGGTCTATAGCCAGAAACAACTCAAACTACTGAATAGTTTTTAATAAATGGTCACAGTTGATTTTTTATTTATTTTTGGTGATGTTTAATAATGTACTGTCATCATCATCACCTTTCACTTCCCCAAGAAACTAATGCCAAGTCTTATTGTCAGGTGCCATCAACTCAAGTCTTTCATGCCTTCTTCACACCTTTCATGCCTGTCTTCACGAGTTTATTTTGTCTACCTCTTCCCTGTAGATTCCAGAACAAAGACTACCTTGTAATGCTATCAACACATTTCCTCAGCATGTCCTATCAGTCAGATCTGTCTTCGTGTGATCTTTTATTCCATTGGCACATGTCTGGTTCTTGTCATCAGTTCCACATTAGTTATCTTGTTATACCACTTCAATCCTTCTGTTCCACACATTTGTGAAAGTCTGTTGAACTTCCAATTTTTTTTATCTTCACTATTTTAGAAAATTGTCATGTGAAGATTGTGATCGTGACCTGGTCTCGGGAGAGTGCACCTGCCTACTGCAAGAAAAGAGTTTTATAAAGGTGAGACATAAGTTAGATAATGTTGTGAGTGAAATTGGACTAGAGCTATATGCTTAGTATTTCAAAAATGATGGGCAAGTTAAATTTTTCATGCAACTTTTTATAACCCAGTCATTGCACAGTTTTGTGGCTTTGAATAAAGGACATAATGAAATTATTACAAAGCCGTCAATGTTGGTTCAATCCTCATCCTATGCACTACAGTGTATTTTTATTTCTTCAGTTATCAGTCTAAGTTGACCACTGCATTCTTTGAAAATATGCAAGAAGATGGCTGAGAATATATGAAAGAGGTGGTCTTGCTGCAGATTGCTTTTTTTCTTAATTTTACAGCTGAATGAAACCGATTTGAAAAGACATTGGTACAAAAGTTTTAGTCTCTTGAGTTATTCTATTCAGTTCAAATAGCCCTCTGGTTAGTGATATGAGCAAATTATAGATGCTGATTTTAATTACATTTTTGTTTATGCAGTGCTAAATGTATCAACTCTGCCATCTTACTTAGTCGTTCCCCTTCTACCGTGAGGTGCAGAGGTTTTGGAAGAGAGAGCGCCAGACTATCCTGTCAGCTGTCTTCTTCCTGGCCTGGTTCCATTCTAGTCCTCGATCCTTCAAAGATTGTCTAATGTTGTCTTCCCAGCGGACTCTGGGTCATCCTGGGGGTCTGGATCCCTGGCTCTTTGTTTCCCATGCTTGCCGTGGTAGCCGATCTTCTCCCATTCTGCAGACATGGTCAAACCATCTTAGTTGGGACTGTTCTACTTGGGTCTGCAGCGGGTGGGATTTTAGGCTGTGGCGTATCGTCTGGTTGCGGACCATGTATCTTCTTGTAAGTGAGTAAAACGTGCAAAGATGTTGGATTCAGCCTGAGACTGCGGAGTGCTGTCTTCGTGTCTAAAATGGAACTTCAGCCTCATGTGAGCCAATGAGATGCTGGATTTCTTCCATAGCAGACTGTATCTGGAACATGTTCTCACCTCTGCCCTCCAACGTGTGCTCCCCATTTCTCGTTAGTAGCATGCCTTTGTTATACTTTTATGTGTAGGAACATAATATTGCCACCCATGTGTATGTGGACTCAAAAGGGGAGCAAAGAATTGTTACACTGTACCCTACCAGGCATAAAAAATGACAAGGAGGGTTCGGCATGGGGCTCGTTACCCCATCCTGAAAAAAAAACTTATTAACAAAAAACTTCAACCACTAAGCATAAGTCAAATATGGAATATAAATTAAATCAGCTGCCCGGGATCTAAGACGCGTCAAAAGTGGAATGCAGTCAGCGACCCATAGCTTGACTGCTTGCGTCAGGGTCAGTGAACCAGAGCTGACCAAGACCATACTCCACCTCCAAGTGGTGGTCCTGGAAACAGGCTGCATCACTGCAATCTGGCTGAGAGAGTAGGGATTGAAGAAGGAAGGCAAACCCGGTCCTAAATAATGCTGTACTGACGTCGAATGTGTCGACCAAAAGGCGCAGATATTGCAGCTTCGCTGTAAACAAATACAACGCAACCAACGTCCTTTTCAGGACGAACGAGGAAGAAGAAGAAAATCAGCTGCCCAAGACAGAAGGAGGTCCTCTGGAAAGGAGGAGCATGAAGCAACCCAGAGAAAGCCGAAAGGAGTCTAGGTTGCCGACTAACCTTTTTTGGTCAAGGTCCTTGTTCTGGAATCGCCAGGGAACGAGAGGCAGAGGTAGACCAAAAAAAAAACAAGAGAACTAGATATGGAAGTGAAAATTATGAGGAAAAGATGGCAAGAACTTGAGCAGATGGCACGTGTCAGGAGAACTATGCATGTGTTTGTTGAAGGCCTATGTTCCGGAGTGAGCTAAAGGGTACTGATTGAACATCATCTTTCTTTTCTTTGATCCTTAACCGCCGACCGTCAAAGCAGTCAGTGGCCATCATGCCTGGTGGCGTCTTGTAGGGCAACAACAACTTTATTCCACTTTGCTCAGTCGGCGGCCATCCTTCTTAGTGCTCCAACTCTGGTTCATTCTTTGCATCTCAGCCTCCACAGTTCTCCGCCAGGTTGTTTTTGGTCGGCTCTCTTTCATTTTCCTTCACGGGTCCATTGCATGGCTGTTCTTGTGATGGCATCGGGATCTCTTCTGAGGACATGGCCAACCCAGCTCCAGCGTCTGCCAGCTATGATGGTGTACATGTACTCTTGCTTGCTCTGAGTAAGCAGGTCTTGGTTGGTGATGGTATTCGGCCAAAAGATTCGGAGAATTTTTCTTAGGCCTATGTTCCTTGGTGAGAAAAAGGGTATTGATTGAACATAATATTGCAGAAACTGCCAAAAACTGAAAAGTAAAAAACAAAACATTGAGTAGTATGAGAAAAGAGAAATTTGTAAACATTTCCAAACTTTTTCAACAAATGCAGATTTGTGATGATTCTATTTCTTCCTTGTTAAAATGTAAGAAAAGGAACTATGAAATTTATTTTGATGGAAGGAAATGCAGTGGGCACTGCCTTGTTTTTTTGTTTTGTTTTTCTGTTGCTGAAATTCATCAACCTATTCTCAACTCACAGGCGGCAGCATCTGTAACAGAGGCAGTTGTGATAGGTAATGGGGACGATGTTGAAAGTTCTGCTGAACAGGTGAGGGGCCTTGATAGTTTTCTAACTACTGTTCCTGTATGTCACTGGTTGTTTAACCTTTAGCAAGCTGCCGGCGAGGTCTCGCCGAACGCAACTTATGTTCTGCCAGCTGGAGGCGATATTAGTCGCCTTGCGGCTGTCACCGTTTCTAGCATGAGGACTTGTGTACACATGATTTTCAGCCCCGGATGTTAAGTTGTAATTTTATTTGCAAGAGAGTTAGCTTCCGTTTCCGATCTTAAAAAAGTGATGGGTGTATCCACGTTTATTTTTTGTAAATTTTTTAAATCGAAATGAATCGGCATCAGACACGCGGCCATTTCGCTCTAATTTTATTGGATTCTGACGCTATGCGGTGGGGATGAAATTTTTGTCTTTATAAGCGCTGAAATCGGTTCTCAGAATATGTTTGATGGATGAGATGGAAACGAAAGTAAAATGGCCTTTCAAGTATGTATAATTTTCGGGGTTAGGATTAGGAATATCGAAAAAAAATAGGATTACGGCCGAATGTCACGGCTGGCTAGGGAGTTTGTTGCTTTGCTACTGATGATGGGTGTAACGAAAAGATCGTCATTTGATTTGTATTGCTCTATTGGTCAAATGACTTTCATTGAGATGCAAGGGATATGGACTCTTCGTTTGTTGGTCATTTTGTTAATTTTTTTTTAAATTTTAAAATTAAAAAAAAAATTTTTTTAATTTTTTTCGTTTTTTTCATCTTTCCTTTCCTCTCTTCCTATCACATCTAACATGTACACAAACAAATTTTATATCATCAGATTCATCATTCATTCATTTCTATACAATCTAAAAATTAGAGCAATTGACCAAAAAACAAAAAAAACTATAGAATTTACAAGTCACCCACTATAAAAATGGGGCGTTGTGAAAAAGAATGCAGCTGTAGGACAAGTTTTCTGAATTTTTATGCAGCGTGCTAAAGGATATACATGTCGGATACATCCTCTCATACGTCCATCTCTGCTAGCCTTACGTTTGATTCCAAATTCCAACAGTCTTAACCTTGATGATTCATCTATTGCAGTGTCCAGGGTAAGTAGCGGCCTGGAAAACAAACACAAAAATTCCAGGCCTTGAATACGCTGGAAAAATAGCTAAAAGCCTTGAATTTCCCGCATCGGAAGTGGACAAAAAATACAAATCGAAAGTTCAATGCTTGGAGTAATTTTTCATTTAACTTCAGTTACCATAGAATTTTTTAACTTCCGTTTGTACACTAAATCCATTTCCAGACGTTTTCGGTGGTTTGCGTTTATGATGTGAATGCACACATTTATTTTTAGCGCTCGCGTCTGTTATTTAAATCAAGCATCACCGCCTTTGAAATTATTTAGAAACATGCCTGGTTGTCGCTTTCAGTATAAATGGCTAGAAATGCCAAATTATAACACATAGATAATGTCTGGACCCATTGTTACATCATTTCAGTGTATCCATTAGTCACATCATTTCGGTATATCCATTATATTAGTCACATCATTTCAGTATATCCACTATATTAGTCACATCATTTCAGTATAGCCATTATATTAGTCACATCATTTCAGTATATCCATTATATTAGTCACATCAGTTAAGTATATCCATTAGTCACATATTTCGGTGTATCTGTTATATTAGCCACATCATTTCCATATATCCATTAGTCGTCACTTCAGTATATCCATTAGTCACATCATTTCAGTGTATCCATTAGTCACATCATTTCAATATATCCATTATATTCATCACACCAGTTCAGTATATCCATTATATTTGTCACATCATGCCAGTATATCCATTAGTCACATCATTTCAGTATATCCTTTTGTCACATCATTTCAGTATATCCATTAGTCACATCATTTCAGTAAATCCATTAGTCACATCATTTCACCATATCCATTAGTCACATCGTTTTGGTATATCCATTAGTCACATCATTTCAGTATATCCGTTAGTCCCATAATTTCAGTATATCCCTTATATTAGTCACATCATTTCAGTATATCCATTATATTTGTCACATCATGCCAGTATATCCATTAGTCACATCATTTCAGTATATCCTTTTGTCACATCATTTCAGTATATCCTTTTGTCACATCATTTCAGTATATCCATTAGCCACATCATTTCAGCATATCCATTAGTCACATAGTTTCGGTATATCCATTAGTCCCATCATTTCAGTATATCCATTAGTCACATCATTTCAATATATCCATTATATTCATCATCATCTCATCTCAGCCCGTAACCCGTCATGGGTCCTAGGGGTGCCATGGTGGAAGCATCAGCAGACAGGGTCCTCCACTGCTCTCTATCCTCAGCAATGCGTACAAGTGTGGAAAAACCGTGTCCTGCCCATTCTTTGATGTTATCAGCCCAGGATTTTCTCTGCCTTCCTCTTCTCCGTTTACCTTCGACTGTCCCCTGAAGGATCGTTTTCGAAAGGGAGTCATGACGAGTTACATGCCCAAACCAGGCAAGCTTTCGATGTTTCACTATTGACAAAAGTGGTTCTTGGTGGCCTGCATAGGTGTTTATCTTCTCTCTAACATAGACATTTGTTTTGTGCTCTTTATAGCAAATGCGCAAAAATCTTCTATAACATTTATGCTCGAAAGCCTGAATCCTTCGCTCCGTATCTGCAGTGAGTGTCCAGCTCTCACACCCATACAAGAGAATAGATAATACAAGTGATTTGTATAATTTGATCTTCACAGGAAAACTGATGTTACTTTTCCAGATCACATTCAACTTTGTCATGGCAGCTGAGGCCATCTCAAGTCTTGTCTTGATTTCTTTACTTGATCTTCCATCACTACATATAGTGGACCCGAGATATTTAAAGGTGTTAACTTCTTCTAACGTTTGCCCATTTAACGTAATGTTGGTCGGAACATGTTTCTTATGGCTATTCACCAATATCTTGCTTTTTTTCTATATTAATTTCCATCCCATACGTTCTTGTTACTTTCTCCAGTCTAGAGGTAAGGTCTTGAAGTTCTGATTCTGATCCAGCTATCAGATCAATATCATCAGCAAAACGTAGGTTGCACAGAGGTCGGCCTCCAATCGATATGGTTGATTTATAATCGTAGAGAGCCTCCTGCATAATATGTTCTAGATAAATATTAAAGAGCACTGGGGACAGGATACATCCCTGCCGAACTCCTACAGTTGTTTTGAAAAATTCTCCAATGTCATTGCTTGCAAAAACAGCACTGCTTGCGTCCTTGTATAGTGCTTCAATGATATCTATGATGTTGGTATCAAAATTGAATTTTCTCATTACTTGCCATAAGCCTTCATGCCAGACTCGATCGAAGGCTTTTGTGAAATCGATGAAGTTATGGTATAAATCGTGTTGATGTTGGAGATGTTTTTCGATAAGTACTCTAATATTGAAGATTTGTTCTGAGGTACTTCTTTTTGGTCTAAAGCCAGCCTGTTCCTCTGACAAGATTTCTTCTGATTTCTGTTTTATTCTGTTCAAAAGTATCCTTAACATCACCTTACTTGGATGACTAATAAGGCTAATGGTTCTGTAGTTCTTGCACATTTTTAGATTTCCTTTCTTTGGAAGCGGTATTACTAATGACTGCGTCCATTCTTTTGGCCATTATATTAGTCACACCATTTCAGTATATCCATTATATTTGTCACATCATGCCAGTATATCCATTAGTCACATCATTTCAGTATATCCTTTTGTCACATCATTTCAATATATCCATTAGTCGCATCATTTCAGTATATCCATTAGCCAATCATTTCAGTATATCCATTAGTCACATAGTTTCGGTATATCCATTAGTCCCATCATTTCAGTATATCCATTAGTCACATCATTTCAGTATAGGCATTAGTCGCATCATTTCAGTATAGGCATTAGTCACATCGTTTCAATATATCCCTTAGTGTTATCGTTTCATCTGTCCTTTCGTTTATGAATTTTTTGTTTGTTCTTTCTCCTTTCTTTTTGTCATTATTTTCCTGTGTCTCTTTCTCTTCCTCCTCCCCCCCCCCCCCCCCCCCACCTTTTTTGGCTTCCTGTGCAGCACACACCAGACACACAGTGTTATTCTCTGTCATTCTTCAGTTGGTCACCAACTACCAGTCTCATTAACATAGCCAGCACACTCCCCACACACACTGTGTTATTCTCCATCATTCTTACATTGGTCACCAACTACCAGTCTCATTAACATAGCCAGCACTTCACCAAGCAAATGTCTCAAGTTAATGTATGTGTCACCTTTTTTTTTTTTTTTTTTTTTATTCCTCGCATGAGGTTGCATATTTTTTCCTCGCATGAGGTTGCATTTGCCCCACCCATACCCAGCCCTGGTCAAGACCACATGTCCCAACACAAGAAGATCCAATGACAACATGTGTCATTGTAGTGATCCTCTGTGTTCTCACACTAGGTACCTCATGACATGAATGTCACTACTGTTTCCCGTGTGTAGACACATGATCCCAGCCAAAAGCCAGATATTAGGCATTGGGTTGTACAGTGTAAAATACACTGTAGGTTTAAGTCAGTCGAACAGTTATTTGGTGTTAACAAGATGAAAGAGTATATAAAAATGGGTTAGAAAATCAGAATAATCTAAGTGATAACTTATTTGTTCTTAACTTTTTTTTTTTTTTTTTTTTTTTTTTAATATTCCTCGCACGAGGTTGCATATTTTTTCCTCGCATGAGGTTGCATTGGCCCCTGCCTATACCCGGCTCTGGTCAAGACCGTTTTTTGTAAGGGAGGGAACCTTTTTAGACCTTAAAGTAATCTAAGTATATATCATTAGAGTTTATCAAATTTGCATATCAGACCAGTTTTAATAGAGATATAGAAGGATTAATGAAACTAAGTTAAATAGTACTAAGGGGAATAACAATATTATTAGCGCCCTTTTCAGTTAAGAGAACGCAGAGTAGAATAAACCGCACGTGAAAAGTGAGCGAAAATGTAAACAGTTATGTAGCACAGTTCACGGAGTTGGACAGCGTAGAATTAAGCGTGTAGTTAGCGATAGGTGAGTGAACTGAATAACGGACCAATCGCATTCACTCAAAAACAACTGTGGATCATCAGATAGGAAATTGAAGGACGAAAAGAGATCAGTCCAGATATTGACGCGCTACTGAGCGGTCATGTTTACAGAGTCCTACCAGAGAAGTTGACGGAGCAAGTCAAGTTTTGCTGAGCTCTCAAGAAATGTGAAACCTGCGCAAATTTGTCACAGGCTAACGACGCTCGCATTTAAGGGAGCGAGCTACAGAAGATAATATTGAAGCAAGGGAAAATATTAAAGCTTAAAAAGTAAATAACTTTTATTATCAGATAGCCAGGATGGGCTGTCATACCAAGAAGATGAGGCATTGCCATTAAACGAGATTGTATCGAACTAAGGGATCACAGCACTGACATTTATGAAACATATTAAGCGCTCTCTCATATAAGAGTAAGTATGGAGACGCCACCACGAGTGAGTCTGACATTCACGAAACATCTCATGCGCTCTCTCATGCTAGAGTAAGTATGGTGGAAGCCATTTTGGTATTGGACATTGTTTGATGTTTTCAGGTGTAGCTATTGAATTTTATATGCTGCATTTAAAGGAGTTAAACCTAACTAGGTTGAGATTGGGTGAGAACATGACTCCAAGGATTTAGAAGAACTGTTGTAGAAAATAAATGAGAAAAATAGTAGAACTTGAGAAGGAATTTGGTAGGCCAGGGGTATAATGAAATATGCAAGAGGCTACAGGAGAAACAATATATAACTATGCTTTGAGATATGTGATTGAATCAAGCGGAAGACTTGAGGACATTGTAAAATGTGAACTGTATCTGATGAATTATGTTGGATGATCATGCATTATCTGATGTAAATAAATTGTTTTTGAGTTGAACCACATCACTTAAGTTGCTTTGATGTATGAAGAGATTAAGGAATGGAGAGCTATTAGAAGTGAGTAATAGGAGAGATAGAAATAATAGAACACCCTATACGCATCAGTCGCTGTATAACACCTGGGAGAGAAGAACGTGGTCTGGGTAGGACAAAAGACGAACCTATTCTCATCCAAGAACTACTATCTCTGGCGGAACAAGGGGGCCAGTAAGAGAAACAATCTCACTTGGAGGAAAGAAACAAAATAAATAATAGATAACTAGGCCTGCCTCAGTCACCTAGTTAGAATAGATAATAAAAGAAACACCCACGCTGCTACGTAATACTAAATGGTTATAACAAACACTGGGACACTTTGAACAAGAGAGCACAGAGAATAACATTAAGAAATTTTATCAATGAAATTAAAACCAGACCGTTATGGGAGTTTAAAAACATAACATCAAACAACGGTCAAGTTGGCCTCCTCACAACAGAAGATGGATGGAGAGCACACATCGGGCAAATCAAATCAGGGAAGAAACATCACAGAATACCAACAAGAATAAATACAAAGATATTAACAGAAATGACAACAAGTCCACAAGCAGTCCAGAAAAGACGAACTGAACCTGTAGTTGCTAGAATAGAGCCTCAGACAGAGAATGTCGCAGTACAAACAGATGACAGATGTAAGAAAAGTTTAATCCCAGTCAGGATAAAGTCAAGACAAGTTACAAATGTCGCAGTACAAACAGATGACTTACCTGATTTATACGGTACTGAAATGGTTGATAACTTAGAGAAGCTGACATCTAAAGAAAGAAGTAGTGAGATAACAGAAGTAGAAGACATCTATTATGATGCACCGTGCGAATTTATTGATAGGGAATTTGAGGAGCTGAGAATGGTCGGTAATACAGAAAAGCTGACATCAGAAGGGAAAGATGTGAAGAATGACAGTACAATTATAACGCCAGATACATTCTTGTCGATGCTATGGAGTCAAAAACAGGCACGTAAGAAAGATAAACAGTGGAGAAAAGTCCATCAAACAATTGCAAATGTTCCAGAGCAAGAAACTGCTGATGAGATGCTGAACAGTTTAGTGTTAAAAGGAATAGGTGTTCTACAAGACATAAAGACATTACTTCTTCAGAAAGGACAGTCAAGTCTAAGTAACATTCAAGATCAAGTGCAAGATAAGAAACAAGATGTCACATGCAAGAATCCAGAAAGAACCGACCTGAATGCGCAAAGTCATATACCTGTTCCAGAGCTGAAGCAAGTTACAGCATCAGCACATATAGAGTCGGCAACACAGACAGAGAATACAGCAGCAGCACAGATGAACTCAGCAACACAAACAGAGAATACAGCGACAGTTTCGGCAACACAGACGGAGAATACAGCTACAATTTCGGCAACACAGACAGAGAATACAGCATCAGCACAGATGGACTCAGCAACACAAACAGAGAATAAAGTTGCAGATTCAACAATACAAACAGAGAATAGAGTTGCAAGTTCAGCAACACAAACAGATGTTGATCTTAACGCTGACGCATCTAGCAGGCATGTGGGAACAATAGTGGGAAAGAGTTCTGTCAAAAGAAGTCCACAAGAAGTACAAGACATAGACACATCTAATAGATGTACAAGAACAGTACAGAATGTTAACAGCGGTCCGGGGAAGAAGAAAATTATCAAGGTACCTAATCCAAGTGAACAGGAGTTAAAGACAGCAATAAAAGACCTACTGGAGGGAGTTAGTTCTCACACAGTAGTAGTAGATTATATACAGTCATGTCTGGAGAGAGAGTTTCATACAGACTTATCGGGAAGACAAGATGAACTTCGCAGACTTGTAGAGAGAGTATTGGAGGAACTTGAGTACTGGCATGTCAAGATCAAGGATAACAACTACTTCTCAGACTCATCATCAAGTTACTCAGACGGTGCATCGTCAGATGAAGAGGAAATAGACTCCGACGAAAATGCAGAAGGATACTTGTCGGAAGAGCTTGATCATGCAACGGACGAAGAAGGCCATAGATATTATGGGCCAATAAATAAGAAAAGTCATCCTGGATGTATAAAGCAGATAAAGAAAGTTACCAAGAAGTCCCAACCAAGCGTAAATGAGTTAAAAGAAGGAATAAGATACCTCCTACAAGAACACCGCGACGGCACCACATCAGTAGAGTTTGTACACACAAATCTACAAATAATATTGGACATAGACTTATCGCAAAGAATACAAGAAGTAAGACAGCTTATGAGAGATGTGATCCAAGAGGAGGGTGAAGAAACAGTTAGGAAGAAACAAAGACGCCTTGTAGAAGAACTTCAGCACAAGAATGACATGGCTAAGAAAATGGTCAAAGTGGTTGGACCAAACATGGACGAGTTGAAGAAGGAAATAGAAGTCATCATAGCACAGCCTGGGCTTGACGGGTCACGAGGACAAGTATGGACATTGCTACAAGAAAAGTATCAGACACAATTTCTAGAGATAAGAAATGAATTAGATATGGTTATAACGAAAATGTTAGATGACACAAACGAGAAGAGATGTAGAGAGCGAGATAAACGTGATCGAATGCAGAGGAGAAATAGAGGAAGAGGCAAATATAGATATTGATAAACATATAACGTTAGAGGCGCTTCAAAGAAGAGAGGCCATGATGAAGAAGTTAATATTGAGATATTTTGGTGAAGTCGTAGAGGAATACAGCTTCTGATTAATGAGATACAAGAGGAGTATAAAGATAGAACAGATACAGATCGAGGGGATTTCCGATCTAAGAGCCGAGACAGGCTGAGACATAGAAGTGATAGTAGAAGGAGAGATACGGATCGACGCGGTTACCAATCCAAGAGCCGAGAAGCTTATAGAAACAGTAGTAGGAGTAGAGAAACTACTAAGGATCGAGGGAGATACCGAGCTAGTAGTAGAGAGGAGGAGAGAAATAAGAGTATAATTACCGGTCGAGGTATCGACATAGAACCTGAGAGGAACTCAGGGAAAATGAAAGGTGCAACAGTAAAAGAGAAACCGAAATACACAGTTGAAGAAGTAAGGAGCAGAGAGGTTCAGAAAATTCTGGAGTTACACGAGATAGAGAGGCAGAGAAGAGAGGAGGAGAGAGTTATATAATTAGAGGTCGCGGTAGCGACATAGAACCTGAGAGGAACTCAGGGAGTGCGAGAAGAGAAGAAATGGTGGATAGAAAAAAACCGAGGCAAACGGTTGATGAAATAAGAAGTGGAGAGGTTGAGAGAAACTCGGGACATATACGAGATAGAGAGGCAGAGAGGAAGCAAACTGTTAATGAAGTCAGAATAGTAGAAGAGACTAAAGATATTGATAAACAGATAGCGTTAGAAACGCTTAGAGTCAAAGAGGCCATGATTATGAAATTTTTGGAGATGAAGTAATGAAGAAAGAGATAGAGGCTATGTGGGGAGAATCATAGCACTATACATAAACAATATGGCGGCGGCAACTTAGTCTTGAGAAGCCTAAGTATAATTGGTCTATACCGCACATAAGAGAGCACTGAGTACACCTGACCAATAGGATACTGTAGTAGGGGAGTCGAGTAAAGGAGATGTAAGACGTACATTTAAGGCCGCGGTAGCACGGCAAGAAAATTGTTGTGAAAAGTCATAGTGACGACGGAAATAGTAAGTCGTGGTGACGACGGCAGAAATACTACAGACTTAGACTTTTGATGAAGCACCACAAGAAGACAGCAATTATGGGATGAAATAAAGTATCAACTACAACTATCAACTACAAGTTAATCCTACCTTATACGATCAAGACGGGACATGGAAGATAATAGACCTTTACAATCAACAAGAAGAAACAGTACAACGGAGTCCAAGCCTTACAGATGAAACAAAGAAGCAAGAAGCACATGAGTCTACCTGCAATACAAAGACAACACATCAATGTTCGCAATGTTAGTCACATGGTCACAACCATCATTCCCTATTCCTTCGTTAATCCCAACATACTCCCTGCAACACCTGTTGCATCCCCAGTGATCATGTGAAGCGAACATGTGATGACAGAAGACGATCACTCACACCTTCAGAAGTATCAGCCGAATTGGAACGTTACAGAAGGAAACAGAAGCCAACCATGACTACCAGCCACAAGTTGACATCAGCCTAGACGATCAAGTCGGGACATTGAAGATGGGAGACCTTTGCAGTCAACGGGAAATGACATACTACAGCGGAGTCGAAGCCTTACAGAAGAAACAAAGAAGCAAGAATCACATAAGAAGTCAGGCCACACTACACAGAGACAACGCATCAGTGTTCGCAATGCTATTCACGTGGTCACAACCATCATTCCCTATCCCTGCGTCAGCCATAACATATTCCCTGTGACACCTGTCGCATCCCCAGTGATCATGTGAAGCGAACAGGTGATGACAAGTGACATACAAGCAACAAGATGAAACTATACAGCAGAACCGGAGCCGTACAGAAGGAAGAATGAGTCAACAACCACAACCACTAGCCAAGCTAACCCCAGCTTATATACTACAGTTGGGATGATGAAGATGAGATATCCTTACAACCACAGAGAAACAACAAAACTTATCATCATCATCGAAGACCTACAGCACAGCTTATAAACTTTAGCAACAATATTGCTGACGAGATGGTACTACTTATACAATCAGAACTTATCAACATAAAGCAAAGAAAATAACATTGAAAGAATGGACGACTTTACCAACACCAAACTCAGAATGTATACATTAAGTAAACAAGCTATTGTCATACTGACAACCACAACATATTAACTCGCTCGTCCTCATCCTCCTGCAGAGCGACTATAAATACCATCACAACTGATATCAACTTCATCAGTACGACAGTCGTCTCTACAGTAGAGAAATTTACACTGATGGAGCTTGCAAAACAGATCTCCAAACTCATACAAACAGTGTAATCGCCGTAAAGTACTTCCCCAGCATATAGTACTCATTCACAGCACTTCCCCAGCTATAGTGCTTAATCACGGTACCTCTATCAACGGTATCCAACGATTAGTTAGCTAATAATATCTGGTAGTGGTTAACATAGTGGTTAGTGGTAGTTCGAGTTACACTTACACTTTTACACTACACACTAGCCTTGTGAACAGAAGTGTAGAACTTTGCAAAGAAACTTAACTGTGTAGTGCATTAACTTATGAAAGCACATTCATCACATAAACGGGAAACATTATATGTAGTGATAAGACTTTGATCACATGCACATGAGTGATAGCTACTGTACTCTCGCGATATTCAGAGTGATAGTGAAATAGTTTATACAAGAGACCAACGTAACTGAGAAGTTAGATTAAACAATGAATTATTTCATAAAACAATCGAATAATATTTCAAGAAAGATACAGATTTCTAAAAGAGACAATAATAAGCTTCTTCACAAGATGAGACTTACCAAGACTTAGGTTAAAAATTTTCATGTTAATTTGCAATGTCCATGTTTTTCAGAGGTATACTTTCTCCACCACCAGGCATAGAGGGCAACAAGAAAAAAAAAAAAAGAAATGTCACAGTCCAAGCCAGGGTGTTGCAGCAGTGGAAGAAAAAAAAAAGAGAAAATAACCTACTCCCTCAGAGCTGCGCACATTAGATGGTAGATTGTCATAAAATTAACAAGTGATACAACGTAAAAATATCTCCAAAGGATAAAATGTAAGGATAAAAACATAATGCGTAAGCTGCTGATAGTACATGATCGCCCTGACCGCGGGTCATCACCCTCCATAAAAATTGACTTGCTAGACGGGAAATCAAAACGGTTACCATTTGAACGGGATGAGAACGGCGGATCAAAAGGAAAAAAAAAATATGACTGAAAAAATTGCGTGAGACTAGCAAGGCTAAGGAGACGCAATTGGGGGGGGGGAAACGGAGAAAAAGTCACGTTTCCCAAGTTGACATAAAGTAAGGAACTCGACAGAAGGGACCTTGGATATGATAAGCCACAGTCATTTATTGGACGCTTTTGCGATACCAAGCCTTTTATTTGAATTCAGCGGCAAACGCAGATGCTTGAAATATTACAAAATTTAAAAAGTAACTTTTTCTTAATATTAATGTTAGGAATATAAAAATTAGCTGGCCGGATGGCCCATTCTGAGCAGTGAAATAATATGCTTTTATTTATACAGACGGATAGCTAATAATGAAGATAATGACAAAAGACAGTGTTGTTCACATCAGCGAAAGACTGCATTGAATCTAACATATCACTATTTGCACAAAAATCGCGACCTTGAGACGCAAGTGTTCAAATCTAGTTAGAATGAAAGAGAAGGGACATTGGTGGGAGCTGTGGCTAAAAATAACTTTTCAGGCAAATTTGTAGAGGGGAAGGATAGGTTGGTTCAAAAAACAAGTACGTTTTTGTGAAAACGCAAGTAGAGACGGACGGACTAACAGATAAAAATCCATACTTGACTGAAGCATGACTGAAATGACTTTAGTGTAGGAAATTTGAATTTAAAAAAACCAAGGCATTGATTGGCCACAGACAATCATATTATCCACGCTCAGACGAGCTTTTTTGCCATTCCTCAATAGTTGTCCAGTGATAGACACAGTAAATTTCAAGTGTGGTGATTTCCAAATGAAATAAATTGAAATAAGTTCAGGGACGCCATACTATAGCCAGCAGCTCAGCTGAGTTTTGCTAGCATTTCTGTGTTCTTTATTCATAATCTGAGCTGTGAGTTTTTTATGTTGACACCAAAAGGTGGTGTCAAATGCTGGGTAGATAATTGACAGTGAGGACCCGTGCAGTGTCGCATCTCGGCAGAACAGCCTTGTATTGCCCCCAAGCCCGGAGAGGTGGGGCCACCCGATATAGTGCCCCCAAGCACGGAGAGGTGGGGCCACCAGATTCCAGCACCAGCGCTACACCTTCAAAGTTACGTAAGCAGGCTGGTCTGCTGGATTTACACCAACTTCATAGACATAACACCCAAAGTGAATTCCTACTAAAACATCCCATTTACTTCCATCATTAATGGGCAATGTTTGGTAAACTTAGACAGGGAGGGATGAAGCCACCCCAACAGCACATCTATTCATCGTTCTCCCAGGGAAAATAAAATTATAAACTGTAGAAATACTAACTAATCTTAAAATTTGTATACGTACACACATTTTATTTATCATGTCATTTATTCATGCCATTCACTCATAAATTCCAAAATCTTTTCATATGTTCTGGCCAAATAAAACCTTGGTTCAGAACAAATAAATTTAAAAAAAGATTTACTTTCTAAAATTTCACCAGCTGGATTTAGTTCATTGTGTTCTAAATTTTATTGATAATATATTATTTAATATCTGTGTGTGTGTGTGTTTGTATATGTCAATACAACACATTACATTCAGTACCCTAGATTATAACGTAGCCACATTCATTAGGAAAAAAGATAGGTGTGAGGTCGTAGTGGTAGCAAGAAAGGCCTTCTGAAAATTCACAACTACATTTTATCTCAGGAGCCTTCACAGCTGACCTCATACATCACACTTAGTAATATCACCATCATACAATACCATCAAAACCACTACATATATTGGGGTCTTGTCCAGGGATAATTAGCATAAACAGTAATATAAGGATCTCCTGGTGGGAGAAATAAAATTAGGGGAACAAAATTGTAAAATTCCCTTAAAATTAAAAGTGTCCCTTTAAATTAAAAGGGCAATTAGAAGTTGGTGAATCTTCACAGCCAGTGTTAGTTAATTAGTTAATTAGAATTATTTTGGTCTAGAATAATTATAATTACTTTAGAGATTGGAAATTTTACTTTGCTTATTGCTAGATTTGTTTAGAAAGTATGGCGGAGCTAGCAAAATTTAGATCAGCTGCTGTGCTGACCGCAAAGGAGATGGGAATGGATGGTCAGATTTTAATTCAATACGTAACGGCTGAATGTGATAAATATATTGAACGGGAAGAAAGGAGATTAGAAAAAGAGGCTGAAAGAAAATTAGAGTCTGAAAGGTTGGCTGAAGAGAAGAGGTTAGAGGCGGATAGAGAAATTAAGAGGCTGCAGATTGAGGCAGAAGACAAACGACAGCAAAGGGAGGCAGAAGAAAAAAGATTGACTGCCGAAAGGGAGGCAGAAGAAAAAAAGGCCGAAAGGGAGGCAGAAGATAGAAGGTTGCAAAGGGAGCACGAATTACGACTAAGGGAGCTGGAGTTACAAGGCCAGGCTCCTGAAAATGGTGCCAGCCCTTTTGCCTCAGATGCTACGCCCAGTCTGGGAGCCTCAAACTCAGCTATGGGGTTTCATTTAGACCATTTTGTTGAAAAAGACGATGACATAGAGGGGTACCTAGGACGTTTTGAGTTATTAGCTACTACATATGGGTTAGAGAGAGAGAGGTGGAGTTTAAAGTTATCACAAGGACTGAGAGGTACTTCTTATGAAGTCTTTGCTAAAATGAACAGGGAAGACCAAGACAATTATGACATGTTAAAGCAGGCTTTGTTATTAAGGTACGAGAAGAATGGTGAATTTTATCGTAAGAAATTTAGAAATGCCAAACTGTTGTCTGGGGAGACATACCACCAATTCTCTGCTAGACTGGAAACCTATTTGGAGAAATGGACTGCTCTGGGGAAGACCCAAGATCTTAAAGAAATGATCATGATTGAGCAATTGAGAGAGTCCATGGCTCCAGACATGAGAAAATTTCTCATGGAACAAGGTGCAGAGAAGTTGGGAGAGGTTTTAAATGTCGCTGAGAGGTATCAGGCAGCCCAGGCAGAGGTAAGTGGTGCTAAAAAGAAGCACATAGACAATTTTAAAGCTCCACAGCAATTTAATAAATTTGATAATAGAGAGCAGGGAAATAAAGGTAGGACAAACTTTGAGCGGCCAAGAAATGACTATCGCGACAGAAACTCACAGTTCAATGACCAAAAGTTCAATGAAAGAAAACCGTTGAACCAAGGAAAAAAGATGGTGTAAATGGTGCAAGAAAGATAACCATAACACCGAATTTTGTAGAAGGAAACCTTCAAACATTGCTGCAATGAAGTCGGGGACGCAAAGATTAAAGGTTAATCCTAATGGACAACAGGAACCTTATCACCCCCCAGTTTGTGAGGATGTTATTTGTAATGGGGTCACCATAAGGTGCCTTTATGATACAGGTTTGGATTATGATTCAGTTGTGAAGTCTAGCCTAGTGGACCCAAGTCAGTATACCACAGAAACAGTGGAAATACAAGGGGCGACTAAGGACATACCACTCATGACACTTCCCATCGCAAGGATAACGGTGAAAACTCGCTATGTGGAAGGAGAAATCAGAGCAGCAGTGATAGATGAACCAATCTACCCTCTGATATTGGGGTGTAGATACGTCTTCTTGGGGAATCCCGAGAAACCTGTGATCATGGCGACAGTGCAGACCAGGTCACAGAAGAAGGAGGAAGAAGGTGAACCTATAAATGCTCATCCAGAGGAGATGAGAAAGGCGCAGGCTGAGGATAGGACACTCAAGCCATGTTTTAAAAAATTGCCCAAAGGCCACACACCTCCAAGCAAGGGGAGTACTTTGTGAAGAACAGATTATTATACAGGAAGACAGGAACTAGATCCACTGGTCACGGACAGTTAGTTCTTCCCAAGATATATAGGGCAAACTTAATAAGGAGCTTACATGTTGGAAAAGATGGTGACCATGAGAAAGTCGGTACCATCTGCCAAAAGATTGCTCGAAAATACTATTGGCCCGACGTAAATGTCGATGTTGAAAACTTTGTAGAAGCATGTGGCGTATTTCATGAGGGAACACCCACAAAGAGAAAATATGTGCAGGACCTAGAAACGCCACGGGGCAACTTTAGGCCTGAAAGGAAAACTAATTATACTCGGGTAGACAAAGTGGAATGGGAGCCCCCTTTTCACACCCAGTCTTCACTTGAATGGATTAACATGGCCACTATGCGAAGAGTACAAAGAAGAAATTTTACCCAGGATAAGATGACAATCCCTCGGTCAGACTTATATAAACTGGAAGAACAGACAAGAGAGCGAAGATCTCTCATAAGCAATCTAAAGTGGGGAGACAAACCCCAGAAAAAAAATTGGTAGTGGTCGATTTGTGAGTGATGATTCTAGGAAGAAAAGTCCTCATTATAAAGCTTCTAATGGACGGGACCCGATGGGTTCCATGAAAAATAAGTATGATAAATTAAAGATCCAGATGTAACTTTATTAAGGACCTGGACGGATGAGAAGGCGGAAGAACCTGTTACCTCATCTTATCAATACGTGAACGAACTGACCACTCGTTTGAAAGCTGGATGGAAACTGGCAAATGATAATTTGAAACAAGCCAGGAAGAAACATGCAGCATATTTTAATAGGAAGGCAAAGGACCGAGAACTAGCTGTGGGAGAGAAGGTGCTTCTTCTACTACCCGGTAGCCAGAATAAATTACAAATTGGTTGGCAAGGTCCCTATACGGTTCTAGAGAAGGTGTCTAGAACAAACTATAAAATTGACAAAAAGGGGAAGGAGAAAGTTTATCATGTAAACTTATTAAAGAAGTATCTGGACAGACCACTCCAGGAAAGCACCCCCTTATTGACCTTGGCTATTGCAACCCAGATGCAAAAGGAACCACTCACCTCACATGAATACCCATTACATCCTTGTGAAACAGCAGCACAGGTAAAAGTCAGTAAGCACCTGACTAAAAACCAGAGGGAGAGAGTTCAACAGGTTCTGGAGGAACATACAGATGTACTAACAGATAAACCAGGCCATACAAATTTGCTACAGTATGACATGAAACTGGTAGACTCAAAACCAATCTGTATGAGAGCCTATTCTATTCCGTTCGCGAAGGAGAAGGCATTGAAGGAAGAAATAGATTATTTGTTGAAGGAGGGGATTATTTCGCACAGTGAATCATCTTTTAGTTCTAGTGTCGTTTTGTTGAGGAAACCGTCTGGGGAACACAGACTGTGCATAGATTACAGGAAACTGAATGCTGTCACAGAAGGACAAGTGGATCCATTACCAGACACAAAACAGTTATTTGCCAGACTGAACAAGGCAAAATACTTTTCAAAGGTGGATCTTAGTAAAGGCTATTACCAGATCCCAGTGAAGCCTGAAGTGAGACCTTATTTGGCTTTTAGCACTTCGGATGGACATTATGAATTCAATATGCTACCATTCGGACTGAAGAATGCTCCGAGTGTATTTTCAAGGATGATGCGCAAATTGTTGGATCCCCTGAATAACCCATGTATCACGAATTTCATGGATGATATTCTCGTCGCCACAGAGACATTTGAAGAACACATTGAAGCTCTAGAGATGTTATTTAATAGACTTCGGGAGGCGAACTTAACTGCTAGGCCAACAAAATGTTGTATTGGATGCAAAGAGTTGGAATTCTTGGGACACACTGTATATCAGGGTAACATGACCCCTGATCCTAAGAACTTGGAAAAACTGCAGAGAGCACCTAGACCACAAACAAAAAAGGACGTGCGATCATTCGTGTCGTTATGCGGATTTTATCAGAAATACATCAAAAATTTTAACGCTATTTGTGCTCCTCTGACTGATCTGACTCGCAAGGGACTTCCAGATAAAATTATTTGGACTGCACAATGTGAACTAGCGTTCCAAGAGTTAAAGGAAAAACTCACTAGCAAGCCTATTCTCAAACTGCCTGATTTGCCACAGGACTTTGTCTTAAGAACCGATGCAAGTAATGTAGGACTCGGAGGGGCTTTGTTGCAAAGATCATCTTCACCTGATGGGGAACTGAAACCAGTCGCTTATGCAAGCCGCAAATTGAATAAGGCGGAACAAGGATACTCCACAAGCGAAAAAGAATGTTTAGCGTTAATCTGGGCAATAAAGAAGTTTCAAATCTATCTGTATGGTAGGACTTTTGTGGTCGAGACGGATCATCAGCCTCTCGTATTCTTATCTCAGGCTAAGCATGAAAACGCAAGATTGCTGAGGTGGTCTTTATTGCTTCAACCTTATCAGTTTAGTATCCAATATATCCCAGGCAAATTGAATGTCGGTGCAGATTTCCTCAGTCGGCACCCCTGTGATCAAAATTAGAGTAATGGCAGACGTGAGGAGAGATTTTATCTATGTGTATCACTGGTTTTAGAACTTGCCGTAGGCATGTTTTCAAGTGGGGAGATGTGTCATAAAATTAACAAGTGATACAACGTAAAAATATCTCCAAAGGATAAAATGTAAGGATAAAAACATAATGCGTAAGCTGCTGATAGTACATGATCGCCCTGACCGCGGGTCATCACCCTCCATAAAAATTGACTTGCTAGACGGGAAATCAAAACGGTTACCATTTGAACGGGATGAGAACGGCGGATCAAAAGGAAAAAAAAATATGACTGAAAAAATTTGCGAATTTGAGACTAGCAAGGCTAAGAGACGCAAGGGGTGTGGGTTGGGGGGGGGGAGGGGGGGGGTGGGTGGGGGGGGGGGGGGGGGGGAACGGAGAAAATCACTTTTCCCAAGTTGACATTTAAAGGATTCCTCGAACAGACGGGACCTTGTGATATGGATACGCCACATTTCAAGTTTATTGGACCGCTTTCCAAATGATACCAAGCCTTTAAATTTGAAGTTTCAGCGGCAAACGCAGATGCTTGAGCATATTACAAAATTTGCTAGCATAACTTTTTCTTNATATTAATGTTAGGAATATAAAAATTAGCTGGCCGGATGGCCCATTCTGAGCAGTGAACTAATATGTTCTTAATTTTATAGACGCATAGATAATATTGAAGATAATGACAAAAAGACAGTGTTGTTCACATCAGCGAAAGACTGCATTGAATCTTAAACATGTCACTATTTGCACAAAAAATCGCGACCTTGAGACGCAAGTGTATAAATATAGTTAGCAATAGATTAGAGAAGGGGACAAGATCAAGTGGTGGAGAGCTGTGGCTAAAAATAACTTTTACCTAAAAGTGTAGGAGGGGAGAATAGGTTGGTTCTAAAAAACAAGTACGTTTTTGTATATGCAAAGTCTGGGAGGAATTAACCTATGGGAAATCCATACTTGGTGAAGATGACTGTTGACTATAGTGTCAGAAGAGATCTGACCCTGTTAAAAAAAAACCATGGCATTGGATTGGCCATCAGGCAATCTATGTTACGTGCTCAGAAGCTTTTTGGCCATTCCTTAGGTAAGGTTCAGTGATAACAACAGTAAAGTTCAAGTACTGGTTATTTCCCAAATTGAAATAATTGAAATTAAAGTTTCAGGGAGCCATACTATAGCGCAGGCTTTCAGCTGAGTTTTTTAGCTACATTTGTGTTCTTTATTCATAATATGAGCTGTGAGTTTTGTATGTGTACCACCAAATGCGTGTCCAAATGGGGGTAGATAATTGACAAGTTGAGGAACCCGTGCAGTGTCGCATCTGGCAGAACAGCCTTGTATTGCCCCCAAGCCCCGGAGAGGTGGGCCACCCGATATATGTCCCCCAAGCACGGAGAGGTGGGGCCACCAGATTCCAGCACCAGCGCTACTTCTTCAAAGTTACGTAAGCAGGGCTGGTCTGCTGGATTTTTTTACACATATAACACCAACTTCATTAGACATAACACCCAAGTGAGTGAATTCCTACTAAAACATCCCATTTACTTCCATCATTAATGGACAATGTTGGGTAAACTTAGACAGGGGAGGGATGAAGCCACCCCAACAGCACATCTATTCCATCGTTCTCCCAGGGAAAAATAAAAATTTTATAAAACTGTAGAAATAACTAATTACTAATCTTAAAAATTTGTATACGTACACACATTTTATTTATCCATGTCATTTATTCATGCCATTCACTCATAAAATTCCAAAATCTTTTCATATGTTCTGGCCAAATAAAACCTTGGTTAGAACAAATAATTTAAAAAAAGAACCTCCCTGTGGATGGTTTCAGTTCTAAAACAAATAAATTTTATGTCAAAAAAATTAAAAGATTTACTTTCATTAGAAAAAAAGATTAGGTGTGCGGTCTTAGTGGTAGCAAAAGGGAAGGCGCTTCTGACAATCACAGCTACAATTTTATCTCAGGAGCCTCACAGCTGTCCTATACATCACACTCTAGTAATATCACCATATACAATACAATCAAAACCAACTACATTAGATATAAGGGACTTAGTCCACTGAAAGTGTTTATTACAGGTGACTTCGAGATGAGATGTCTCAAACAATTGATATTAAATACAGGTTGGGTAAAGATACAACACAGATGACCCATACTATGGTCATGTCGCATGAGTTGAGGCATTTTGGTCTTGAATTTTGGTTAAATGACATTAAGGGGTACATGTATATAGTAACAGACTGTGCTTACGGTTTTTGACAGATGCATCAATGGCTAGCATAGCCGAGCACATCCTGCTCTGTCAATAGGACTTAGGTCTTTTACTATCGCCCCAAGACAGATGAGTAAGATTTCGCGTGATTAGTTGCATACATGACTGTATTTCGACTGGGTGCATCAAAAAAGGCTAGAATCAGTGAGCAATCTATCCTGACTTAGGAACACAATATTTCTTGCTGTCACTTTGGGGATGTTTAGTTATGCAGCTTGGTGACGCTACATATTATATTTTACTACTCTGCCTATTGACGGTGCAATGAATATGACATTGTCGGCAGATTATATAGACATATTAAGGTTGACAAACCTCTGTTTTCCAGAGGGCGAGTACCATGTCGCCCTATATATTGTATATTAAATAGAAGTATAATTATAATGTTTGAGAAGTATTTGTACAATGTTTACTTGTTTTATCTAAATACGATGTTAAATGACGATGCAAGAAAGACATATATAATCTTATGAGTATGTGACAAACTACATTAACTAACATAGTCTTGGAGGAAAC
>JAMPIV010016754.1:0-97500 GCA_024509875.1 Oreohelix idahoensis
GTTTTTGGAGGGTTTTTCTTTTTTATGCGGCGTTTGGACCACGGGTTAATGGCTGTTAATTAGAAATATGTGTGTCACATGATGTGTAGTGATAAAAAAGTTGAGGTTGAAATTCATTCACAATAGCCAGTGGATTAAACATTAAGTAGTTAAAATAAAACTGGATAGTTTAGCAATTTAGTTTTAGACTATTAGTCTTAAGAAGTACTTAGTTGTATTGTTTTGGTTAGGAGATTTTTAGCTTGTATATTTATTATATTGTTCTGGGGAAATAAGTATTGGGCGGAGAGCTTAGCAAAATTTACGAATCAGTGCTGTGCTTTCTGGACCGCAAAGGAGGAGGATGGGAATGGATGGTCAGACTTTTTTATTCTTCAATTATGTAAAACGGACTTGGTAATGTGAAATTTAAATATATGTTTGAATGGGGAAGATTAGGGGAAAAGGGTTGGCTTGAAGAAGAAGGGAGGGTTTTTTACATAAAACTTGAGGCTGAATAGGAGAAGGAAAAATACAGTGAAGGCTGCAGATTTTGAGGCAGAGATGGAAAAAACGACAGCAAAGGGGAGGGCGCAGAAGATAAGAAGAAAAAAAAAATCGGACAAGCAAAAAGGGAGGGCAGGGAAGATAGAAGATAAGGTGGAAGCACAGGGTAAGCTAACGAAAATTTAAATTTACGGAACTAAGGGGGGAGGTTTGAGAATATTTATCAAGGAGGGCCCACCCCCCCGGGGCTCCTGGATTATAAAATCGGTTTTTTGTTTGGTTTCGTTTGGGTGGGCCAGGAAAATGCCCATTTTTGGCCACTCAGGATGTTGACTGATACGCGCGCCCAGTCCTCTGGGAGCCTCAAACTACCTCAAGCTATTGGTGGTTTCCATTTTTAGAAAACCATTTTGTTTGAAAAAAAAAAAAAAGGGACGAATGAACATATAGAGGTGGTAATACCCTATGACGTTTTTTGAATTATTAAGCTTACTTTACATATGGGTTTTTTTTTTAGAGAGGAAGAGAGTGTGGAGTTTTTTAAAAAGCTATCAACAGGTATTGAGAGTAAACTTACTTATGAGTTAATAATTATAGCTATATTGCCACAATGAACATGGAACAGGGAACCAAGAACAAAGGACAATGAAACAGGTGTTAAAAAAAAATAAAAGGCTTGTTGTTATAAGAAAAGGCGAGAAGAATGGTGAATTTTATCAAAAAAAGAAATTTAGAAATATGAGCCAAACGGTTGTCTGCCTGGGGAGACACAAAATAGCACCACCCCAAATTACTCGTTGCTAGGACTTAAAACTAGAAAGGAAATAGAAAAAAAAAAGAAAAAATAAAGAAAAAGGAGAAAAAATAAGATGGAAAGGATCATTAAAAAAGCGAAAAAAAAACAGAAAGCGATAAATTAAAAAAAGATAAGATTGGATGGAGAAAAAATAAAATAAAAAAGAAATTTTCGTCACGAACTAAATGAACAAGGGGTGCAGGCATCCCGAGAAGTCATGATATTATGGGAAATTAACTGTTTATAAAAAATGTATGCCTTTCGGATAACCATTGGTATCTAGCCCCAGGCCCAGGCAAACTATAAGTTATTTTTGATGTTGCTAAGAAGAAGGACACATGAATAAGACAATGTTTAAAGTTCTTTCCACAAGTTAAAATAATTAAGGTATTTGATAAAAAGGAGGTAGGGCAGAGGAAATAAACGGGTAGGAACAAACTTTGGATCGCGCGTGCGTCGGAGCGCGTACGGGAGCGATGAGACTGGTTGAATGAAAAGGCGGAGCGGGCCGAATGGGCGGGGGGGGAGTGGTGGAGGGCGACGACGGCGGGCGCGGCGGCCAAGAAATTACTAACGCATGGGCAGGACTGATCGGCAGACCTAAACCGCCGAATTCTTGCTAGGTCGAGACATGGGAAAAATAACACCTCATTTCAGTGTCAATCAACCCGCTTCAACCAACTGAATCAAACAATGAAAACCAACAACGGCAAGTTATTCCAAATCAAAATGGGAAAGAAAAACCGATGACACCAAAGGGATTCTTTAAAAGATGGATGAAAATGATTCAGAAAGTGGATAAAAAACCATAACACCGAATTATTTAGTTAAAAATGGAAAAGAAAAAATAACTTCAAAAAAGTCCAAAAACTATGGCCACTTTCTTGCTGCAATGAATCTGGGGGGACGCCAAGATTAAAGGATGAACCAAAGGGACACAACAGGAACCTTAAATCCATCAACCGACATCAAAAATCACCTCCCAAGATCACCATCACCCCACCCCCTAGTCCAGGCCAAATCAGAACACCAAGTTGGGGGAACCATATCACCACTATCCCCCCAGAGGGGTTCTCATTACCAGGCCTTAGAGCAGCAGCCCAAGATTGGTAGAGGAGTGAACAAATGTAAAGGCGGTGATGGGTCCAACCAATAAGGTGCCTAATAAAACAGCTACAGAAGTTATGGATAATGCATTCAAGTTTGTATAAGTCAAAAAGGTCTAGCAGCCCTAGACATTTTTAACATAAGATTCCCCAAGTCAATTTCATAAAATTTGTTTAATAGACCAGCAGGGGGAAACTAAAGGTAGGGTTGGACCAATACTTTGAGGGGTCAAAGATAGGGATACAAATGAGAAGAAACAATATGGATACCTACAACATGGGACAGAATGTACAACTCCAACAGTTTCAACTGGGATCCCAAAAAAAATTAATGTTTCAACAATGATAGAATTGCAATCTTTCTTTAGGCTGTTAACTCTTTCTAACTACTACTGATACCAATGCTTACATGCTGCATATACACTTATTCATTGTTGCAGCAGTAAAAATTGGTTTGCAAGAAGGATGATCCATAAAACACCGAATTTTGTTGTAGGAAGGAAAACCTTCAAAAACATTGCTTGCTTTGCTAAACATGGATTAGTACGGGGACCTGGGGAACTCAGAAGCAGCATTAAAATGGTTTAATCATATTACAGGGGACAACAGGGGATAAGGAGGAGGAAAACCTTATCACCCACCCAGGTTTTGTTGGTGAGGTTGGGTTATTTGTTCATTTATGTAATGGGGGGGTCACCATCGCAAAGGTTGACCTTTATTGATACTCGTTTGGGATTATATGGATTCAGTTGTGGGAAAGTGATTGAGTATATAGCCTAGTGGAACCCAAAGTCTGGTATAACCAATCCAGAAATAGCAGTGGGTATTAATACAAGGACTTCCTAAACCTTACTGAGGTTCGGGGGACTAAAAGGGACATTTACCTAGTGACTCATGGACACTTCCCCATCGCAAGGATTAAGGTTGAAGGGATGAAGAAACGGTTGGGAATCATGCAACGGCCCTAGGGCCAGATGTTTGAATGGAATGGAAGTTGGAATGAAGGTTGAACCCCTGGGGAAAAATCGTGTGCCTTGTAAACTTGAATGAATGAAAACTGTCTCCTTACCCTGGCCACAGAGAGGAGTGAAATCAGAGACCAGCCAGTGATATGGTGCTTTGAAATCTCTGTCTAGCGACAACTGTCAAGGCCCTGTCTATTTGATGGACACAAAAAACTACCCGAAATCGCCAGACGGAAAGGGGTGATTGATGAGCTCCTATGTAGATACGGTTTGTAGATACGTCAGGATGGGGAATCAAGCGAGGACCTGTGAGAGAAGAGATGCGAGGAAAACCATTGACTGGAGCTGTTACTACTCTACTGCAGCACTATCATGGCGAGGTCATTTCCTTGCATGCGTTATCACAAATGGGATTCTACATGATAGTTGAAGCAGGTCCAGACAGTTGGAGTTGTGACAATAGGCTTTCATTACAGGAGTTAGAAAGAAGGCTGGATTGAAAGAGTCGAAGAAGGTTGGCCTTAATGGATAATGAGTGAAGGCAAGGTGTGGGGACGTAAGGGTAGCACTGGATGTCAGTCGGTAGAGTGTGAGGTGGTAAAATTAGCAGGTGTAGGTGATGTGTCAGCATTGAACAGTGATTGTGTGAAGGGTGAATACATAGATGGAATAACCGACTGATTGATGAACGTTAGGCGATGCTATCCTTCATGAGGGAAGATGTGTGGGAGGAAGGCGGGTTGGGTATGAAGGGTTTTGGGCGGATTAGGGACTCAAGCCATGTTTTAAAAGTGAAGATTGCCCAAAAAATGGTGTGGCTGGTTCGGGTGTTTCCGTAGCAATGCATAAGGTTGAATTGAATATTTTTTTTGGGTAGGGGAATATTTTGGAAGGGAATGTTTGACCTTTGATAAGGATACAGAGTGTTATTCGTTCTCTTACATGGAAGGACGGAAACGGGGGGGAAACATTTTGAAGGTCAGAGGATAGGGAGGGGAAATGGTAATAGGGTCCTGGAACTGTAAAGATAACCTGTGGTCAAGCTCTTTATACATTCGGTAGTTAGGTAGGAAGTCCCCTCCGGAACAGTGGATATATGTTAACAAGGAATTGGGGTTTTGCGACCAGCAGAATGGAGAAGGAATACACCATTAGGCCGGATCTCTTGGACAACTTGGTGGGATGGACGGAATCCAGTTCAATATAGTAGGGTAGGAAACTAGGCAGATGAGGTGTTTGGTAACTCTCCTATAAATAATTGTGATGGGGGCGATCCCAGTTTTGGATGGGTTTTGAAGTCGGGGGACTATTTGGGGCGTGATGCTGATTCCTCTAGACTGGGGGGGACACATATAGACGGGTATAAATATGAACAAGGACTGCGTCTTTTGTTTTATCGGTATTTGGTGGTGGGGGTGATGATTTTCGTTCTGGCAGGGTGTTTATGTTTAACTGTGGATGCATAGATTTCGAGGTATTTATTGAAGAGTATAATGGTGAGAATATATGTTAGATTGTTAGAAGAACGAAGGTAGATTTTCCCCTTAGGCATGAGAAAGAGGAGATGAATTGTCCGATCAATGGAAGTTTGTGAATCAAATAAGAGACCAGGAATGTAGTTCATTAGGGAAAAGTATCCGTATTTAGGGAGGCGATAGTGATGGAACTCGGATTATAAAGGACGCGATTTCCCTTCATACAGTGGTCAGAATGGGAATAAGATCCAAGTCGATTATAAACGGTCGATAGGGCTGACAATTTAGAAAGATTAAATCATTTTACAAATCCTCTGCCCAGCTAGAATATAAACGGGGATATTAATAAAAAAGATATGTTCAAATCCTGCCATCCTGCAGATATAATGTTTACTCACGCAGTAAGGGCCACCACCAAAGCTTCCAAAAGCACTGGAGGACTGTGACTGCACTCTCCTGAGAAAAACATCTAGGGGCAAAATGGGAAATGCCCATAGTGGGGAATCCAACACCTTTTGAGAGGGTTGCAGTGGATATATTGTAGGGACTCCTCACCTCTCAAACCTCGGATCCAAGAGAGGAGGAACAGTTACATCCTTACTCTGGTGGACACTTGTTCTATGTGGGGAGAGGCGGTAGCCCTGCCATCAATTGATTCAAAACATGTAGCAGAGGCACTACTTACAATGTTTACCCGATTAGGATTCCCGCATCAAATCTTGACGGATAATGGTTCTCAGTTCAAGGGGAAACTAACGGAAGAAGTTTTTAAGCTATTTCAAGCCAGACACTTTCATTGTAGTCCGTACCATCTACAAGGGAACGGCCAGGTAGAGAGGTTCAACGGGACTCTCATTTCTATCCTGAGAAAGCTGGCACACGAAAAACCGGATCTGTGGGATCAATTCCTGCCCGCCGCAGTGTGTGCGTGTCGGGAGGTACCACAGAGTTCAACCGGGATGGCTCCCGCAACTCTGCTATTTGGGAGGCCAATAAAAGGGCCATTAGAAGCCCTATTAAGGACCTGGACAGATGAGAAGGCGGAAGAGACTGTTACCTCATCATCGTATCAATAATGTGAACGAACGAAACTGACCAATCGTTTGAAAGCTGGATGGAAACTGGCAAATGATAATTTGAAGCAAGCCAGGAAGAAACATGCAGCATATTTTAATAGGAAGGCAAAGGACAGGGAACTGGCAGTCGGAGAGAAGGTGCTGCTTCTACTACCGGAAGCCAGAATAAATTACAAATTGGTTGGCAAGGTCCATATACGGTTCTAGAGAAGGTGTCTAGAACAAACTATAAAATTGACAAAAAGGGGAAGGAGAAAGTTTATCATGTAAACCTGTTAAAGAATTATCTGGACAGACCACTCCAGGAAAGCACCCCCTTATTGACCTTGGCTATTGCAACCCAGATGCAAAAAGAACCACTCACCTCACATGAATACCCATTACATCCTTGTGAAACCGCAGCACAGGTAAAAGTCAGTAAGCACCTGACTAAAAACCAGAGGGAGAGAGTTCAAAAGGTTCTGGAGGAACATACAGATGTATTAACAGATAAACCAGGCCATACAAATTTGCTACAGTATGACATGAAACTGGTAGACTCAAACCCAATCTGTATGAGAGCCTATTCTATTCCGTTCGCGAAGGAGAAGGCATTGAAGGAAGAAATAGAGTATTTGTTGAAGGAGGGGATTATTTCGCACAGTGAATCATCTTTTAGTTCTAGTGTCGTTTTGTTGAGAAAACCGTCTGGGGAACACAGACTGTGCATAGATTACAGGAAACTGAATGCTGTCACAGAAGGACAAGTGGATCCATTACCAGACACAAAACAGTTATTTGCCAGACTGAACAAGGCAAAATACTTTTCAAAGGTGTGGATCTTAGTTATGAATATTCAAATATGCTACCATTCGGGGGACTTGAAAAATGCTCCGAGTGTGGTTTTTCAAAAGGATGATGCGCAAAAAATTGTTGGATCCCCTGAATAAAAACCCATTGTATCACGAATGTTTTCATGGGGATGACTAATTTCTCGTCGCCACAGAGACAACATTTGGAATGAAAACACATTGAACCGGGCTCCTGGAGAATGTTTGGTTGTGATAGACTTCAGGGAGGGCGAAACTTTAACTGCTAGGAGCACAACACAACAAAATGTTGTAAATTGGATGCAAAGAGTTGGAAATTATCTTCGGGACAGGGGGGACACCTATTGGTATATTCAGGGTTATAATTGGACCACCTTGATTTCCAACTAAGATAACTTGGAAAAACTGCAGAAGAAGAGCGTTAACCTAGGGCCACAAACAAATAAAAAAACTGGACGTGAGACGTGCAGATCAATTAACGCTATTTGTGTCGATCTATATGCGGATTTTATTATTTGAAAGGACTGACGTGCATGGTCAATAGCAAAGTTCTTCAATAATGACAGTTCGTAGCGCCGCCCTTGGCGTCTCTGACTAAACGCGTCAGATGCCTTAGTTACTTTGACACATAGGTGCAACTTGGCACTCCCTGCCAATTGCACATATCAGGCTGTAGTATAATAGCCGAAAGCACAGGCCTCGTTCTGACGTCGGCCGTGTACTTCTGTTAAATAGGTTATCATCAACCCTGCAGTAATACTTATTGTAGATAGAAGTTCCGCCAATCTGCGGCTCCCACAATATATATCTTCGTCACTGGATTTCTGGACAATATAAGACTAACAGTCTTGGATGGCTACCTCGAGCACAAATATATAAGTTCTGAAATGGCGGATCAGTGAGCTGCTGTTCACCCTAGGTAATCCTTTACATGTTCTGCCACCGAAAAGCGTAATAATGCATAAAGGTCGGTATTACCTGGTAAATGAATCCTCAGAACTACACAAGGAATTCTGTCGTCATCCCGACGCACAGAGATTCACTGGGGAAAACTGCCATAGCAGTTACTTCGAAGATTCTCCCCGAAAAAAAACAATGGACTCTTGGTCCCTTCAGAAAAACAGGACCTCCCGGCTTCCCGGAAGTATCTCACTCCCGCTTAAAAAACCTTCCCATAGGCCTACGCCGAACTGTCAACCTCTGACCCTAAAGGTCAAACACAATGAATGAATAAACAAGGGAAGACAACCCCTAATCAACCTGACATCGCAGGTAAAGACACAATTATACTTATGATACAAACATAAGCAAATAACTTGACAGATGACTCCGTCGAAAATGACAGCAACATTACTACCACCCCCCTGTAAAAAAAAAAAATGCAATTTTTTTTTTTAAAATATGTTCATGAGCAAGATAGCACCAGTATCACTTCTGTGCTCATGCAAACAATGAACCTAATATCAGGTACAATAGAAGAGGGTACAAATCATCTCCCAACATAGGAGAAAATATTTCCTTTAAGCCAAACAAACTAAGGGATACCATTCAAGAAACCTAAGTTGCTGGCAATACCAATCATATATCAAACATTACTAAATAATATAATCATAGCAATATACAAATGTCAATGCTATTTTAGCAACATATCACTGATGGATGGACAAAATGAAATTTGTTAAATTATCTAAACATCATCCAAATACATTTGTATTACAACATATTATGATATTAAGGACAGACCTAAGTCTGAAAATATATCAGGAAAAACTAGGACACAAGATTTAACTGGAATCATGTGGGCATCTAGACAATATGTCCACCATCACATTATCCGAACCACGGATAGCTCGCACCGTGAAATGGAAAGGCTGAAGAGCAATAGCATAACGAGTAGATCTCGAGCTCTTCAAATCCTTACTTTGCATAGCCGTAAGAGCTTTTTGGTCGGTTTCCATAAAGAAATGCGCGCCCAGAAGGAACCTTTGTAGCTTAAGAATGGACCAAACCATAGCCAACAATTCACGGTCCAAAACCGAGTAATTCCTTTCTGCCGCATTCAGCTTCCTAGAAATATACATTACAGGATGCAGAGTTCCTGAATATTCCTGCATTAGTGCCGCTCCAATGCCAGTGGAAGAGGCATCACTACGAAGGACAAAAGTCTTATCAATCGTCGGTAGTCTTAAGATAGGATGAGATGAGATGAGAACAAATTCTTAACCTGATCCAATGAAGATTGGCATTCTTGGGACCAACGCACCATATTAGGAGAACCTTTTTTCAATAACGTTGAAAGTGGTGCCATAATGGAGGACAGATTCTCAATGAATCTTCCATAGAATTGTATCAATCCCAAGAGACTACGCACTTGCTTTTTTGTCTTCGGAACCGAGATATTTAATATCTTTGAAATGTTTTGGTCCTCTGTCTTCAACAGACCATGACCAACTCGATGACCTAGGAAGGAAATTTCACTAAACCCAACAAAAGCTTTAGAGGGTTTAGCAGTCAAACTATGCTCACGTAGAGTAGATAGCAATTCCTTCAGACCCACATAGTGTTCTTCCCAAGTATCGCTGAAAAGACAGATGTCGTCTAAATATGCAATGACATCTGCACGATCTGATAGAATTCGTCGCATCATGCGTACGAAAAGTCGCTGGGGCGTTCATAAGCCCGAAAGGCATAAAATTCCATTGAAACAGACCCCTAGGTGTCGAAAAAGCAGTGAGAGGTTTGGCGTGTTCCGTCAGTGGGACTTGCCAATAACCTTTCGACAAGTCTAGTTTAGTAAAGAATTTAGCTTTAGAAAGTCTAATAAGTAGATCATCTAATAACGGCATAGGTTCAGCATCGAACTTCGTAACTTGATTTAATTTGCGATAATCAACGCAAAGACGTATGTTATTGTCTTTCTTTCGAACAATAACTATCGACGAAGAATAAGCTGAAGTGGATGGTTCAATTATTTGTAGTTGAATCATTTCATCCAATTCTTTCTCGACTTGTGCTTGAAAATGAATAGGTATTGGGTATGGTCTTACTCTGATCGGATTACGATCAGTAAGTATGATGTCATGTTCTATGACATCTGTGTGTCCAGGAATGTCGGTAAGGACATCCTGATATGATTGTAACGTAGAGGATACTTGACGTTGTTCCTCAAAAGACAAGTTGGAAGAGACTGTAACGTCTCTCCACGATTCCGTTGAAGTAAGTGGAATCGTAGGAAGAGGTAAGTTCACGTCAGAAAAAATAGTTTCCTCATCCTGTATAACGGACAGGGATGAGATGTGACCATGTTGAACTGGAGAGTCGTCCGTCGCCTGGAAAATAGGCTGTAAATAGTCTGGACGTTCAATAAACTCTGTTAGCATATTTATATGGAAGGTTTTATGCCGTCCATCCACATCGACAATATAGTCGACATCAGAAATTTTCGAGACTGTAGTGTATGGACCCTTCCAAGAAATGAGAAGTCTATTCTCTCTTGAGGGCAGTAAGACATATGCTTTGTCTCCAGGACAAAGTTGACGTAGGCGTCTTTTCTTATTAGCAAATCGCCTAGCTTTTTCTTTCGCAAATTCGGAAGATGAAGTTGCTAACCTGCACGATTCGATAATCTTTTCTCTAAGAGCTATAACATATTCATATGACGATTGTGTATCATCGTCAATATTATCGGAAGTTATCAAATCGTGTAACAAGGACATTGGCCCGCGCGGTTGCGCGCCAAAGACAAGTTCGAAAGGAGAAAACCCTGTATGCTCGTTGGGAACCTCTCTCTATAGGCAAAGAGGACTGCAGGTAAAACCCTGTCCCAATCTTCAGGATGATCCTCCGTTATCTTGCCAAGTAAGTTCTTTAGTGTCCTGTTAAGACGTTCTACCAATCCATTGGACATTGGATGATAAATACTACTGAGAGACCTTTTAATGTCTAGCGTAGCCATTACCTGAGACATAACGTCCGAAATTAACTGAGTGCCGTGATCCGACAGTATTTCTCCGGGGAATCCCAGACGAGAAAATACGAGCCAAAGAGCATCAGCGATATCGACAGTTGATATGCTCTTCAGAGGAATAGCCTCTGGCCAACGCGTGCACATGTCCACGCAAGTGAGGATAAATTGGTGTCCTCTGGCTGACTTAATTTTGAACGGACCAATGATGTCTATAGCCATTTTCTGAAACGGCCGAATCGGAATATCTGCAGCCTGAATAGGAGCAGCATGTCTCGGACCCCTAGACTTGACCTCTTGACAAATTTTGCAAGATCGGCAATAAATTCGGATGTCTTTATTCACGAATGGCCAAAAGAATGACGCAAGGACTCTAGTTTTAGTTCTGGAAAAACCCATGTGTCCCTGCACACTGAGAATCGTGTGCATGCCGAAGAATTAAGGCTCTCATACACTTAGGCACAAGAATTTGCGAATGCATAGACTTGTCCGAGTGTTGTACCATCCGTACCAATATACCATTCTTCATAGTAATATACGATTTTTGATTCGTATTTTGATTGGGATCCCCTTTCTTTGCAAGAAGGAAGTATTTCTTCAAAGAAGGATCCTCTTCTTGACGTTTAACAAACGAGTCATGGGAAATCACCAAGTGCTCGTCTTGGCTATCAACTTCATTACTATTATCAGATGAAGTTGGGGGATTAAGAGCTTGAGCTCTTGTCACCACTGCATTGACCGTTTGAATGTTTTTTTTTTCCCAACTAGAAATTTGTTGCGGGGTGCATTCCTTAACCCCATGAATACGACCGATTATAAGATCCGCAATAGGATTAGGAAGAAGACATGCATGGACATCTCCTGTGAAGAAAGGAGTGTCAATCCTAATAATAGCAGTAGGATAGCTTTCCATAGTACCACCAAATGTAACACATTTGATTGTTTTTTTTCCAGTGGCACAGCAAGGATCTATCAGAGACTCCTTAACCCCGACGGTAGTACATCCCGAATCGAAAAAAGTACTGAGACTAGCCTATCATTTATTAGACCTTTATCTAAGATGAGAGATCCTCTCCCATCATCATGCGCAACTGTAGCAGGTAGAGCAGGAAGAGGGTGACCACAACTTAGCGTAGATACAGTTGATGAGTCAAACAATGTTAAGCATTGGGGGCATTCAGTTGCTCTCCCAAAATCGAAAGCACAACCAGTGATAGCCCTAGAGTTACCACTATCATTTACTGTATTATATGCTCCATTAAACTCTTGTTGTGCAGAGTGTTTCTGTTGGTAAGGTCTTTTCTTGTTAAACCTAGGTCTACCTCGATTATCATTTCCCCTGTAATTTTTTGACTATCATTTCCCCTGTAATTATTTCGACTATCATTTCCCCTGTAATTGTTATCATATTGCCTATTGTAATCATCATTCCGGTTTGAATCCCGGTTTCTAAATTCACCATCGTCATAATCTTGACGTCGAGAATGATTACCTCGAAAATTTGAATAGTTATTATTTGGATAGCCTTTGCGAAAGTGTCTCAAATTATTACCACTAAAATTACGAGAACTACCATCTTGTCTCCACTGCATAGACGAAGAACCATCATGTGTTGGATTACTCCGCTTCTGAGAGTAATTTTGATTACTTCCCCTATTCCAATTTTGTTGAGCACCCTGAAATTTTTTTTTGAAATTAGGGCCATATGGTGTTGCCGAAGCAGCTGGCAACCCTTCTTTCACTTTAGAATTGCTAACTGTAGCATGGGGATGTGCTGTGGCATACTGACAACAGTATTCCTCCATTTCTTTTAAGTTTTTAGGCTTACGCTCATGAAGGAATGCAAGAAAAGAATCATTAACAGATGACAAAACCTTATCTCGCAATAATAAGTCCATTAGACCTTCATATGTTTTCTCAATCTGAGACAACTCAACCCATCGTGTAAATGTACGACGTATCTTTGTAACAAAATCAGAGAAATCTACTCCATTTTCTGGCAACATTGTCCTAAAACGAAGACGATAGTCTTCTTGTTTTAGTTGATATTTTTTTAGTAATGCTGCCCTGACAACATCATAATTAGTCCTCTCATGTTCGTCTATTGTCATAAGAGTAGTCACTGTGTCACCTGTAAAAAATGGCATCAGTTGTTCAACATATTTTTCCTTTTTTTATGTTATGCGTATCGCACAAAAATTGGAATCTATCTAGATAATCTGCTACGTCATCCTTTAAAGGATTGAAATGAGGCAATTTAATCCTACTAACAAACTCCCTTGTCGTACTCGAAGTTGTTTGCTGAGCACCCGTACTCGCCAATTTCAATTTCTCTAACTCCAAAGTTGCGAGTTTTTCATCAAGTTCCATCTTCTGTTTTCTTTCCTCATGTTCCATTTTTCTGATTTCAGCCTCAGGTTGAGCTTTCCTCCCCTCTGCAGCAGCAGCTTGAGCTTTCCTCTCCTCTGCAGCAGCAGCTTTGAGTTTCCTCTCCTCTGCAGCAGCTTGAGCTTTTCCTTCCTTGCAAGCTTTTCTAATCTTTTCTAATCTCTTTGTCTAATCTCTTTTGTTCAGCCTTCTGATGCTTCAAATTCTCCTTTCCTCCACCTGCATCTGCAATTTCTTTTGTTCTGCAGACATATCTGCTTCTCTTTCTAATCTTTTCTCAGCCTGAGCTTTTTTCTCTTCTGCAGCTAAGGCTTTGTCATACTGAGCAACAGCCCATTGTTCTAACTGTTGACCAGTCTTATCAAGGGCTCTCCCTTGTGTAATAAAGGAGTCCAATGTAGACATCTTGTCTAATGAGATCAGAAACCTGAAAAAAAGCAAAAAATTAAATAAATTATAAATATCCCACTTCAATGGGAGACAAGTCTGAAATGCTAGACTTGTATACTCTCTTGACGTTATTTTACTGTCTTAGTCTTAGACAAAGACTTTGTATGTTCCTCTTGTTTATAATGTACCCAAAAAATCACTTGAGTACCTGTGGAAAAAAAAAATTCCCTTATATCCCACTCACTATGGGCACAAGTCTTTTTTATAAAGAACTTGAATATGTATTTCACCTTGTCTCAATCTTTGTAGATAACAAGTTCTTTTTATCAAAGATAAACTTGTATAAAAATATCTTATATATAATATTTATTTAACAAACTCTATATGAAGAGTCTACCTTATCAATAATATCAAAACATGACCAAGTATGTGTATGTAGACTGTGCATGACAGTAATGTAGTACAACCAAAAAAAAAAAATACAAAGACAAAAATACAAAACAATACAAATGGCAACACTGTTTTAACCAAAAATGTGTAGAGAAATACACAAGAAAGGAGAGACCTACAGAATACAAACAAAAAAAAAAACAAATCGACAATCAAAAAAAACTGAAAAAACAGACAAAAATATTTTTACAAAAACAACGTTAAGTACAATTACACATCACAGCTAACATCAATAGCGACCAATTGTCACTAGCAAATTTTCAAATTAAGAAAATTTGCACCTACAGAACGCTTACAGTAAGCCTCGATCAAGTGGCATATTTACCGTAAGACCCACCAACCGAAAAAACCCGCAGAAAAAATACACAAAAACAGTAGAAGTAACATAAACATCATATAGCAATCAATTTCAATGTGTTGCAGAACAAGTTCAGTCACAGCTGAAACTAAAATAAATTCCTTGCTCCTTGCGAACACAGAAACGAAATGTCAAACGTGCACTGAACGTCAAATCCACTGTAACATAAAGTGGTATTCACGAACCAAAGTTACTATGACCTTCTCAAATTAGGGCTTGCACATTGAATGTTTACAATTTCCACGTACTGTTTACAGACACTTGACCTCCAACAATGTAGCTTGAATGCTCTGACCTAGAAAAGTCTGTTGTTGAATGAAACGTGTAACAACCAGCAGTACTGTTTACAATAGGAACCCGCCTTCTATGCAGTTATGGTCCACGTAGCAAATGCCTAGTAGTTAACTTCAGTACATGTCTTGTTATGCTTTATGTAGCATTATAATATAAATGCTCGTACTGTTTATTTGTGTCAACCGTTGATGACCTATATCTGTCCTGTTGTAGCCAAAACTTGCAAGTGTAGAATTAGCGCTGTGTGTTACGGCTGTCCCGTGTGTAGCTTAGACCCACAGATCAGAAGTGTAATGTGTACTTGTCCTTCTTGTAACTTTCTCGACAAAACTGGAGACATCATACATGTAACAGCCAACCAGGAATGTAAATTTCTGGATCCATAAATGTCAACAATAATGTCAAATGCTCGCTCTGTTCTTTTTAAAACCACAGATCTGGTCCATCAGAAATGTAAGTTTCTAGGCCACATTGGCGACAAGAAATGTATCATAAGAGCCCACGTAACTGGTCCACCAGAAATGTAACTGTCTTTTTTTTTTCTTGTTGAGGTGATCACTGGCCCAAGACAGTATACATGTTGTTAGATGTGTAGTGCGAGCGTATGATGAATTGAGTGTGGGTGCGAATGAAGACGCGAATGTGTTTAGGCTCGTATAGATGTAGATCCTGCAACCCATACTCTCACATGCAGTAATCAAGGATGCTTTGACACTGCAGGCATGTTTCAAGACATTTATTGACGGGAACACACATAATATCAACAGGAACAGTCAGTGTAACAAGGTCATGCTGACCTGACATCGATAGGTATACATTTGGCATTCTAAAAGGTAAACATCAGAATAGACGTGCATGGTCAATAGCAAAGTTCTTCAATAATGACAGTTCGTAGCGTCGCCCTTGGCGTCTCTGACTAAACGCGTCAGATGCCTTAGTTACTTGACACACAGGTGCAAACTTGGCACTCCCCGCCAATTGCACATTCAGGCTGTAGTAGTATAATAGCCGAAAGCACAGGCCTCGTTCTGACGTCGGCCGCCGTGTACTTCTGTTAAATAGGTTATCATCAACCCTGCAGTAATACTTATTGTAGATAGAAGTTCCGCCAATCTGCGGCTCCCACAATATATCTTCGTCACTGGATTTCTGGACAATATAAGACTAACAGTCTTGGATGGCTACCTCGAGCACAAATATATAAGTTCTGAAATGGCGGATCAGTGAGCTGCTGTTCACCCTAGGTAATCCTTTACATGTTCTGCCACGGAAAAGCGTAATAATGCATAAAGGTCGGTATTACTCTTATAGCAAAATAAACTAATGACAGATGACTCCCGTGTCCAGCAAAAAAAAAAACAACTGTCCTGAATTTTGACACAAGGACTTTGTCTTGCTGAAACGATGCATAGGAGGCGGAACAAACTTGAATATAGAAACAAGGATACTCCACAAGCGAAAAAGAATGTTTAGCGTTAATCTGGGCAATAAAGAAGTTTCAAATCTATCTGTATGGTAGGACATTTGTGGTGGAGACGGACCATCAGCCTCTCGTATTCTTATCTCAGGCTAAGCATGAAAACGCAAGATTGCTGAGGTGGTCTTTATTGCTTCAACCTTATCAGTTCAGTATCCAATATATCCCAGGCAAATTGAATGTCGGTGCAGATTTCCTCAGTCGGCACCCCTGTGATCAAAATTAGAGTAGTGGCAGACGTGGAGTAATTTTACCTATGTGTATCGCTGGTTTTGGAACTTGCCATAGGCATGTTTTCAAGTGGGGAGATGTGTAGTGAAATTGACAGAGATACAACGGTAAAATACCTCCAAAGATAACATGTAAGGATAAAAACATAATGCGTAGGCTGCTGATAGTACATGATCGCCCAGACCGCGGGTCATCACCCTCCATAAAAATTGACTTGCTAGACAGGAGGGGAACGGCGGATAAAAAGGAAAAAAATATGACTGGAAAGATTGCGTGAGACTAGAAAGGCTAAGGAGACGCAATTGGGGGGGAAACGGAGAAAAGTCACGTTTCCCAAGTTGACATAAAGTAAGGAACTCGACAGAAGGGACCTTGGATATGTTACGCCACAGTCATTTATTGGTCGCTTTTGCGATACCAAGCCTTTGATTTGAATTCAGCAGGCAGCGGCAAACGCAGATGTTTGGAATATTACAAAAATTAAAAAGTAACTTTTTCGTAATATTAATGTTAGGAATATAAAAATTAGCTGGCCGGATGGCCCATTCTGAGCAGTGAACTAATATGTTCTTAATTTTACAGACGGATAGATAATATTGAAGATAATGACAAAAGACAGTGTTGTTCACATCGGCGACAGACTGTATGGAATAAAAAGTGTCGCTATTTGCACAAAAAAACACGACCTCGAGACTCAGGTGTTCAAATCTACTTAGTAGGGGAAGCGAAGGGACATTGGTGGGAGCTGTGTCTAAATATAACTTTTAACGACAAAATTTTGGTGGGGAGAGAAAGGTTGGTTCAAAAATCAAGTACGTTTTTGAAAAAAACAAGTAGAGACGGACAGACTAACAGATAAACATCCATACTTGACTGAAGCATGACTGAAATGACTTTAGGGTAGGTAATTTGAATTTGAAATAAACCTAGGCAGTGATTGGCCACAGACAATCATTTTATCGGCGCTCAGACGCGCAAGTGGGGCCATTCCTCAATAGTTGTTCGATGATAGACACAGTATTTTAAAGTGTGGTGATTTCCAAATGAAAGAAAGTGAAATAAGTTCAGGGACGCCATACTATAGCCAGCAGCTCAGCTGAGTTTTGCTAGCATTTCTGTGTTCTTTATTCATAATCTGGTAAGATTGAAATTATTTCTTTGTATATTTTGAATATTGTTTAATGTTCGAGTGATTTGATACTGCCATATCGAAATCTAGCCTTACAAACAAGTAGGGATTTGCTCTAGACCCCCGCCCAAGTCAGGGTCTAGGGACCAACAATATACATAAACTCCAGCAAGGGTTAGGAAAGACAGATCAAGTGTTGAGAATAATGAAACATATTACCTATCCACTTTTAGGGAAGGAAACTAATAAATATTTTTCAGAATCTATAGTCTGGGAGGACCTATCTGATGTAAAACCACCATGGTAAATGTGCTGTTTGGTCAGAGAGATCTGACCTGTCTGTATGATGTGGTTGTTGTGTCCGTGTTGTGTCCAGACGTGGGTAGAGAATAGAATTTTGACACATAGCCAATACTTTGATTGCAGAGCTGTGAGTTTCAGTTGTCAACAAGGCGGTGTCCATTCAGTTGGTGATTTTTACTCGAGTGTATCTGTGCAGTACGTTGTGACAGAGACCACTATTATTGCCCGCCAGCACGGAGAGGTGGGACCACCAGATTTCAGCACCAGAGCTACATATGCAAGATGAGTGAGCCTCTGGTCTGCTGGAAGTTCACCAACGCCTTTTAGTTACTAATACCCCATAAAATTCCTGCAATTTACTGGACACTGTGTAGTCAATATAGACAGGTGTGATGAGGCCACCCCAACAGCACAAGCATTAACTATCCCCCAAGTAGATGACTACTAGAACATTTTAATAAAACTAACTAGTCTAGTACTTATATATGTACACTCTTGCATTTATTATGTAACATTCCATGCATTTCTTTCATAATTTTAAATCCTTTTTTTTAAAAAAGTTCCGGTCAACATAAAACTTGATCCAGAACAAAATAAATGTAATATAATTCTATCAAAAATTTTACCACACGTGAAGTTAGTTCAGTGTATTTTTTTTAACATTTTGTTAATATTATTAGTCTGCTAAAATATCAGAGGGGGTATTTAAAATTATCACACAACATTACATATCATTACCCTAGACATTTTTACATAGATACATTCATTAAGAAAAAAAAAAAAAAAATTGAGTGTGAGGTCGTAGTGGGTAGCAAGATCATAAAAGGCCTTCTTGACAATTCACACAACTACATTTTAATACCATCAAACCCACTACAAAATGGTCGAGGGGTTATGCAAGTGTGTAATTGTTGTGTATAGTAGTGACTAGCAAAATACATTTAATTTCTATTCACTTTATATTGGATATTAAGAAAGGGGGGGACCCAGGGTCAATACCACAACCATACAAACAAACACACTCTATTATACCTAAAAAAACTTATGGAAGTCTGTCGGCTGAATTTTATTTAATATTCGCTAATGATTTACCATTTATTTGCCCTGATTCGGGAATTTTCTGGAGTCTGGGGGGAACACCGAATCTATCAAAATGAAGAATTTATTAGTTTTTTTTACATAAATATTTATATTCACACATTGGATCTTCTTTGTCCATTACGAAAGGGGACTATTATAATCAAATTATATTTAGGTATTTCTCTACACTGTGGTTGACAACTTGTTGGTATGGGTAAACTATTGGTGGGGTGGGGGTGTTAGCATCATTCCATCTTCTGTATATTAGTATCTTGTGGGAAAAAGTTTATTTAATAATCAAAAGATTTTATGTCTCTGGTAAATCGGGGTAAGTGGTCATGTGGTATGTCCAATTTTGTGTAGTGCCGACCCTACTTAGGGGCACTTATTCTGTGAAGGTTGATAGTAGTTATGGTGCTGACCAATGGGGGGTGTTCCTTTCGTTCGAGTCGAAATGGACCTGGGGGTGGGCCGGACTCACGTCCCTGATGGTAGTATTAGTATATAGGTAGTCACGCTTGGGCCAGTAAAGTTTCAAATTTCTCTTCTCTCTCTATCGTTAAATGCACCTGGGGTTCCTGGTTACTACCCGTAGGCAACCAGAACAAAAAAAAAAAAACCCTGTTTTTTGAAAAACAAGGTTAATGATTATGTATGAAGTAAACTCTAATCTACCAAATAACATTCCACAATTTAATACATGGCGGCCATAAATTGGGTGGAATTAAAAGAAAAATGGGTAAGAGCTCTGTGTCCACCCCATGGTCAAACCATTTTCTTCTGAATAATAAAACTTTTCTTACCAGTGCTCCTATTCTTTTCCCTAATGGCTTAACAAAAAAAAAACGCCCTCTGTGACACTACGCAACAAATTAAGATTTCTCTTCCCCTTAGAATATGAGTGGGTTTGAGCCTTCCCATCTGGGGTAAACTGTTGGAAAATCAATTTTAAAGTTATTACAAAAACTCATGTTACTGTTTATGCTTGTGTGGTGCAAACACCACAGGCCCTGCCCCCCCATAAAAAGTCTGCTGGCCCGACTTCTTGTTATCTTAGTCGTTAAAGCCTCCCAAAACAAGCAAGTAATCTAATACACCAAATTTGGTTTGTAATTAATAAAGGATTATTAATATTCGGTTTTACCCAACAATTTCAAAGGTTGGGGGATAAATATCAACCAACCATTACGTTGACTGGGGATTTAGCATTTATATGTATAGTTCAAGCTTTTTGCCCCGGTCCCAGATCTGCCATGGTTTTTTATTTCCAACTCTATAGGCACTGCGTTCTCAAACGCAGCTTGCTTTCAAAAAATAATGTTATGTATCAAAACTGGCGAAAAAGCCTTTTTTGGGTGATGAAAGCTTTTGGCCAATATTATCAGACCGGTCCATCAGCGGAAAGGGGTCTAGCTTTTTCAAATTCAAAATTGAAAAAAACAAAAAAAGCCAAAACTTGCAAAAACTTCAAAGAAAGTGGAGTTCTTCAAAAAATATTATTTAAGCTTTTTTGACTAAAGTCCAAAGAATACCCTAATTTAGAAAAATACTCTGTCTGCCATAAAAAACAATCGGGATTTGAATCAAAATCTAATGCCTCTTTTAAAACTGGCCGTTTTCCCCCACTAATATGTCTATTGGATAAAAATGTTGCGGAAAAAAGACCAATCCAGGTCTTGTCCGTGGGTAGTGGTGTTCGTAAGAACATATAGGTATTATTTCAATATCTTGGCTCATAAAATTAGGACTACCCATATTTTATTTATAAAATATGATTATTGCTCAGGGGACCCTAATAAAATATACTCTTTCGATATATATATTTATATATATACTAGAGATATATTTATGTATCATATATTATATATATATATATATAATATATTTTATTATAGGGGGGCCGGATATTAATATATTAATATTGATCTTTTTATGGCTATATTTTTTGTCGTTTAGGATTTTTCAGTTTTGTCACTGACTGAATCGTCAATTTTCAACTTTTCCAAAAACGTTCGGGGCCAACTTTTCCCCTTCCTTTTCTATCATTTTTTTTCATTAAAAAAATAAACCATACTAGTTGTGTTTACGTCAGAAGAAATACACTACCTCGGCGAGAATGGGAAAAACCTGGTGTCTGTGTGTTTATGGATTCTGGCACTTGTCCAACCCAACAGAGAGAGGTTTTATAGTATTAGTTCCCCGCTAGTTATGTTTGCAGGGGACGAAGAGGGGTTTTTTGCCAAGCGGTGGTAGGTATTGGCAGTTAATTATTACTATCGTTTCGTTGCTTTGCTTACTGAAAAATATCCCAGTTAATACTAATTTTGGGCCTTTAAAGTTTAAAAATCGTACGAAAATTAAATTCAGGGACGGTAGGTTGGTGTTCACAGTTCTGGCAGATTCGTACGTCGCGTTAATTGTAATAAGTCTCAAAACCGGGAAACCTCGGATATGGTGGGTTAGATTTTACGGCGGTTATCGTTTTATACAGCAATTTTTCCTCTGCACAAAAAAGGCAATGCGCTATACTGGCGTAGAGACGATTTTAAGCAGATACTACGGGCGGGTTTATTTATTATTATAGGATTAAAAAAATCTTACTGAATTTATGCGATTATTTCACAGATTTTTGCTACAATGAAAAACTACAAGAGAGGAGAGAGGGGCCGGACTGATTCTAAAGGGCGACGAACTGGAAACAGGGACTATGTTGGACTTGGTGGAACTTGGAAACAGAAGAAGAATATAAATGGGAGGGGAAGAGGAGTGGTGAAAGAGATGAGGAAAGCAAAACTAGAAATCCTGGCTATAACGGTAACAAAGATAAAGGGACAAGGAGTCATGGATCTCGATGGCAACACGCTGCTCTACAGTGGTGTATCCACATCTGATAGAGCTAAAGGGGGCGTGGGTTGCATTGTGGCCAAAAACCAAAAAGATAGTATCAAGGGATGGAACTTTGTCTCGGAGCGCATTATGGTTGTAAAACTAAAAGAATGAGAAACCAAAGTCAACCTGGTCAAAGTGTATGGGCCAAATGAGGATGGGAGAGCAGAGGTCAAGGAAGAATTCTTTGAGCTGCTTCAAAGGACAATGGATGACTGCCTAGATGAAATTATCATGCTCGGAGATTTCAATGCCAGAGTTGGAAATGACTATTCTAGATGGGGTGGAGTTATCGGAAGATATGGAGAAGATACTCTCAATGACAATGGAAAGCGACTCCTTAGATTCTGCAGTGAGCAGAATCTGATCATTACAAACACAAAGTTCCCCCATAAGCGCATACATGTATACACTAGATGTGAGCCAAAACAGGGAATGAGAAGTCAGTGATCGACTATGCCATATTTAGGAGAAGCTCATTCAAATATGTCCGGGATGCTGAGTCTGGAGGGGGCCAGAGATTGGAAGTGATCACTACCTGCTTACAATCAAAAGAACAACTGAAAGAGTTGCTCAGCCTAGGAACTGCCCAACATCACGCAAGAAACCAAGTAAACGAACGGAAGAAATGAGCATAAAGACCTACAAGCTGAGAGAGCCAGAAATTAAGACCAGATATCAGGGGCTTATTGCTACAGCAGTGTGAGCAACACAGAAGAACAACCTTGATGACTTGGAAACCCTCTGGCTTAAATTCAAGGACATATATCATAAAGACAGCTGCTGCAGAAGCATGCGGTGAAGTCCGACTTGGGAACAAGAGAAAGAGGACACCTTGGTGGACAGAGGAAGTCAAAGAGAAAATAAGAGAGAGAAAATGGCATGGAAACAATACTTAGGAGCTAAAAACACAACAGGACAATGGAAAAATATAGAGAATATGTGACACTCAGAACAGAAGCAAAGAACAAAGTGCTAGCAGCAAAACAGAAGTCCTGGGAAGAATTTGGAGAAAAGCTAGAAAAAGATGCACAAGAAAACCAGGAAATTGTTCTATAAGACCACTAAAGAACATGAGGAAGAAAAAAAACAATGCCCTCTCAAAATTTATAAAGGACAAGCAAGGCAAATTGCTTTACTTGCCCCGAAGGAAGTAATGGAAAGATGGAAAGAATATTTCTCAGAAAACTCCTGGATGGTGAGCAAGGTCAAGCATCAGAAAATGATAACCACTAGCACAGAAGAGGAAACAAATGATGGTGAAGATGATGACATAAAGATGGAAGAAAACTGCTGAGTTTGGCAGCACTGTGAGAGAAAATCAAGAATGGGCAAAGCAGCAGGGCTTCCACCCAGGGCATGATGGTATAACACCAGAAGAAATGAGTTAAGTACATGGGAGCATCAGGCGACCTATTTACTCTTAAGGGTCCTACAGGCAGCATGGGTGCACACAAGACCATACCAAAGATTGGGAGATTGCCATCATAACACCACCAATTTTCCAAAAAAGGGTGACAATCGGACAGTGTGGAAACCAAAGAGGCATATCCCTTCTCGGTGTCCCTGGGAAAGTCTACTCTAGATTCCTAGAGCAGAGACTCCGACGCCTAGCTGAGCCACAATTGGCTGGGGTCCAGTGCGGATTCCGAGCAAACCGGAAAAGAAAAAGTACTCAAGACCTAATCTTCACACTCAGACAGCTGAGTGAAAAGGCTCTTGAGTATAAGAGTGAGATCCATCTTTGTTTCATAGATCTGGAAAAGGCGTTTGACAGGGTCCCCTGGAGCAAAAATTGGGACTGTTTGGCAAGGAAGAATATTCCAGCACCTCTGATTCATGCTATACAGAGCTTCTACAAGTCTTGCAGAAATTATATGAGGACAGCAAACCATAAGTCAGAAGAGTTCAGGACCACCACTGGTGTAAGACAAGGTGATATCCTGTCACCTTATCTTTTCATACTCCTCATGGACGATGTTATCAAGCCATGTAAGGAGAGAACAAGAAAGTATTCAGTGGGGTACTGGAAGATGAGACAGGTTTGTATATTCAGAGCTGGCATTTGCTGATGATGTTGCCCTGATTGCTAAATCAGAGGCACATCTCCAATCCAACCTGCAAGTCTGGAAGGAAGAGCTGGAGAAGAGAGGGATGGTCATAAGCAGCTCTAAAACAAAATCCTTGGTGATATCACGAGAAGAAAGAAAACATCAGATTAAGCTGGGAGAACAGGTCCTGGAGCAGGTCGACCACTTTAAATATCTCGGAGCTATTATAGACCGAAAGGGAGGCATCAAAGAAGAGTTGGCCACTCGAAAGCAGCGGCTGGGAGACTTTTTCGGGCCATAAATCGAGGATTCCTCAGCAAGAAAGAGGTTGGTAAGAAAACGAAGATGGCTGTATACCGCTCCACCTATGTCCCAGTCTTGACATATGGATGCGAGTCATGGGCAATGACTACAAACCATAAAAGCCAGATCCAAACCTCAAAAATGAGGTATCTGAGGAAGGTGGTTGAAGTAACAAGAAGAGACATGGTACGCAACCAGACGATACGTCAAGGCCTTAAATCCCACCCCCTGCAGACCCAAGTAGAACAGTCCCAGCTAAGATGGTTTGGCCATGTCTGCAGAATGGGAGAAGATCGGCTACCACGACAAGCATGGGAAACAAAGAGCCAGGGATCCAGACCTCCAGGACGACCCAGAGTCCGCTGGGATGACAACATTAGACAATCTTTGAAGGACCGAGGACTAGAATGGGGAACCAGGCCAGGAGGGAAGACAGCCGATAGGATAGTCTGGCGCTGTCTCTTCCAAACCTCTACACCCTCACGGTTTAGAAGGGGAACGACTAAGTAAGTAAAGTGTGTTGAATTTGGGGTATAGTTAGAACTTTTTCCGTGTGTTTCCTTCATCTAGAAATGTTTGATTTTAGCTTGGCCCTGTACTGGTAAACACTTTATGCCGTTGGTTTGATCAGTGATGGTGGGATGAGCGGAGGCAAATTATATAAATTTTTTGATAGATTCATCTGATGCTAACCCGCGCTTCTGCATTTTCCTTATAAGAGAAAAAAAACTGAAACACGATCGCCTATATAAGCAAAGTGTAAAGGGGGTTAAAGGATCCACCCATACACCGGTCCATTTGACAGCAAATTGAGATTATGGCGTTAGGCTCATATTTTTCGTCGCCTTCGACACACTAGGAGTTTGATGTTGTCAGCATCACGCCGACCGCCTTAAAACCTTCCCAGAGTTACTCTGGTACACAGAATTCATGATGCTGGGTCGACGGAACACGGAGCCCGTTTACGGTCTAAAAAAATCCCACCTCATCTGGGGATCGAAAACCATGGACCCACCGAGCTTAGGAAGACAGTTGCACACTTAACCACTGCGCTACCGCAGCTCCCCTTACATTGCAAAGTCCAAGGTCTTTTTTCAAAGCTCCTAAAAACCTTGGGAACCAGTTTGTTTCCATGATCATGAACTTAAGTGGGTGGTGAAGCCATCTATTTGCCCCCCGTGTACCTTTCTGGGGGATCTATTGAACAGAGACAAAAACAAAGAATAAAACTTACCTTACCCTCAGGCATGTCGTGCAAGGCGACTAATATGAAGTTGGGCATGGGGTTGCAACCTCATCAATGTAAAACAAAATGTGGGCTGTACTAAAATACACCGTTTTGCACGTAAGAAGCAATCTGTATGCTCAGTGCAATACATCCTCCGAAAAGGGGGACCAGCTAGGATCATGGGACTCCAGGGTGCCCAAAAGGTACACCGAATAGTGATGATGATGATGATGATGTAATGAAATGGATGATGATGATGATGTTGATGGACATGCAACCTGTAAGAAAGAGTGGGATTCATTAGTGAATCTAATATTCATCATTTTAGTGCCATCCCGGTTTTCATTCGGTCGTAACTGGAGTGTATTATCAGTAAGTCTAATGCACGTGTTGCTCCTCATCACCCGTCTTCAATGCACCAGAACATTTTTTCATGCCTACAAGAAAGTGCTTATGAACCTGGATCCTTTCTCGTATAGCGAATGTCTATCACGCTGTTTTCAAAAAGTGCTGCAGGAAACCTAAACCTCTTTCTGTGGCAAAAATCGTTTGCTCTATACAGCTTTCCAGGAGTTGGGGCGAGAACTTCTGCTGATGGGGACATGCCATTTTACGCTCACAAATCTTTTCACACCTATACATGCCCTCCAAAGCCTGAACCACTTTCCCGTCCGCCACTTCTCATCATGGAATCTAATTACCGTTATTACGTTATTTATAACGTCATATTTATAAAAACTTGTCCATTCACCAGACACACGTTCCCCCATTCAACCACATACCAAGTGAAAATACATAAATCCCGTCAAATGAACTCAATCCTTTAAGGCTTAAACCATAAATGGCCACGGCGCTTACTCAAAATCACTCAACCCCCCACCCACACCCAAACCAGTGCTCTCCAGGTTGTTCGTTGTGACGCCACTCCTCTTAAGCACTTGTTATTACGTCATATTTATACCGTAAGCTATTAAGTCATATTTATTAGTGTGTTTTTATTATGTCATATTTATTACCGTACGTTTACGTTATTACGTCATATTTTATATAGTAAGAATCATTACGCCATATTTATAACGTAGTTATTACGTCATATTTATACCGTACGTTATTACGTCATATTTATACCGTACTTTAGTACGTCGTGAAGACATGGTTACCCTGTACTTCCTTTTTTCCTTTTTTTTTTGATGGACCAACCTGGGGCTAGGCCTTATGCAATGCGCAAACACTAATTGCCCTGCCATCTAGGCATCACAAAAAGACTCGAGGAAAGCCTTAGTCGAACCGCAAGACATAATGCACAGAAAACTACATGAAGAATTCGAAGCCATAGGGAGAGAAACCACACTTGTCCGACTGCACGCGCGCATTCGAATACTTGGACTTTGCAGTCTTCATGTGGACATGCTCCAGTTTGCTAGCTCCATGCGTTCGTAAGGGGGCTCCCAAAAGAGTTGGTGAAAGGCTTCCTAAGCCACAATTACAGTGCTTGACCATTGGATATTTACCTGGTACAAAGGAGTTAAGATGCTCCATTATAGGAGTGGTCAAAAACAAGAAAAAAAGGACAAAAAAAAGAAGATAAATAAAAGTAAAAAGCAGCCATTAAAGGATTACTGACGAGTCATTCATTACCCCTTTGAATGGGAGTGAAGTGTTAGAAACCCCTACAACTTACGGCGTCCAGAAAGCCCCAAACCCCCCCCCCTCCTCCCCCCCTCCTTTCCGTCCATAGGCCTTCATAAAAAAAATGTGTGCCAAGGTCATTTCCTGTCCTGCGGCAACTCTCGCTCAAGATCTTTCCACGAAACCCTTTCATTATCCATAAACAAGTGTGCCTTCACCTCCTCTTCCCCATGTGGGTTTTTTAGGGGGGGAAGGGTATTTCTTTCTACCTCTCTTGTACCTAGGGATTCCAGAAAAAAAAAAAAAAGGAGGACTGATTGTAAATGAGTATCAACAGTGTCCTGCTATGTTCAGCGTATCTGGTTTGGTCATTTCCCTGTTACAACTGGCAGCCTGTTTTTTTTTTTTTTTCTAATTTTTCTTTTTTTTGATTTTTTGTCATCTGCTCTAGCAGTTGGTGATCTTGTCTCAGAAGATTAATTGAAGAACTGCAGTAAGTCATGGAGTGAGGTTAGGATGGATGTAGTATAAAATACATAATCGGTAAACGATCCTTTGTTTCGATTTTTTTTTTTTTAAAAATTACTGATTCTTGTCACACCATTTCATTCCTTTCCCTTCAACGCTCAGTTACTCATTTATGGAAAGTCTCGGGAATTTCGTGGTGGTATGTAGCTAGACTTTCTCTGTGCTTGTGTTATACGGGTCCTTTTCTTAAAAGAGATTTTTTCATTTTTGCCTTTTAGCGTATAAAGTTGATGTAATTAAGATTTTGGTTGAAAAAGTCCAGAGCACGGGAGAGAAAAGAATGGCTCTACTGCATAAACGCAGCGTCTACTCAGAGCAGTTGAGATAGTTCTATAGCAGTGGTCGGCAACCGGTTGATCTTGATCTACCAATCGCTTCCAAGGCATCATTTGGTAGATCTCTAGGTGAAGACGGAGAGAAAAAAAATGTCATTTTAACCCTGGGGAGAAGGACGGGCTACCACGACAAAGGCAGGGGAAACAAAGGGAGCCAAGGTGATCCAGACCCCCCATGTTGGACGACCCAGAGTCGTCGCTGGGAGGACAACATTAGACAATCTTTGAAGGACCGAGGTGACTAGAATGGAACAAGGCCCAGGAGGCGGAAGGACTGTGGGAAGACAGCCGTTGTTTTTCTAAGGGAGTAGGATGAGCATGATAGTCCTGGCGCTCTCTCTTCCAAACCTCTACACCTCACGGTAGAAGGGGAACGACTAAGTAAGTAAGTATATTTTGTACTAGCCCCCTCTTACCACTGGCAATAAATAGCGCGGTGTCCCCACGTGCAAATGCACTACTTTCACAGCATTCCTAGTAAAAAAAACCACAAGTTAGCTTACTCTAATTCAGTTTATTCGTGAACTGTATAAGATAAAAAACCATGTTTTCTTTGAAGTGAAGGTACATTTCGATACAGGTAGTTGAGTTGTAAATTTCCCACCGCTCTGTTGATGGGATTGCAGGGGCAGTATCTGATCGTGCGGCAGAATTAAAAACATTTATAAACATATATAAGGAAGGGAAACCCGATGGCCTGTAAACAGTACAATATATATTAGACAAACATAAAGGTATGTTTTTCAGGACACTCGTAAGAAATAAAAAAACGAAGTAGAAACACTAGGACAAACAGAATAAAAAAACAACAGATGTGAGTGTGCTTTTTGTTTTTTGACACCCAGGATTCGAAACCCGGACCTTTACCGTACGGGGACAAACACCGCCTAGGCTATAAAAAAGCCGAAATCACACTATCCTCCCGGCTAGCTAGGCATCCCCAAATAAAAGATGTTTTTTTTTACTGACCGGTCGCATTAGTGCGAAACACAAGACACACACCGGAAGTTTTACAATGGGGCATCTTAGCTTAGCCTTATTAATGGACGCAATCCCACATCACTTCTGTCGTTCCCCTATTATTACAGTATATGTCAGTCACCACAACAAGACAAAAGACTTTGATACTGTGTCTAGTAAATGATAGAAGACTTAAAGAACAGTAGTATAGCATAACAGAGGGGTAAGGTTTTCTGGTATTGTATTAAAACATTTATAACATATAAGGAAAGGAAACCCGAGGCCTGTAAAAAACAGTAAAAATAATAATTAGACAAACATAAAGGTATGTTTTCAGGCACTCGTAAGAAATAAAGAAGTAGAACACTAGACAACAGAAATAACAACAGAACAGTGAGACTTGGAGTGGCTTACCCAGGATTCGAACCCCGGACCTTCCGTACGGACAAACACCACCTAGACGCTATACAAGCATCTGTTATTTTTCTGTTGTCTAGTGTTTCTACTTTTCTTTATTTTCTCACTGATGTGCCTAGTAACATTACCTTTGTGTGTTGGTTTGTTTTATTTTATTAAAAGTTACATATAAGCTGACGTTAATTTTTTTCCAAAATTCCAAGGGATACCTCTGGATCCTCCTTAAAACAAGGATTTTTTTTATAGCAAACAGGATTTTATTAAATATCTATAGCAATCGCTCAGTGTTTTTAAAGTATATCCCAACAGCTCATGAGTAGCCTACCCATTTTTGTTTTAGTGAACAAGAAGATGCCTGATGTCCCTTTGTTTTAAAAAATAAAACACTCCTTGAAGTCGACCAAACTTGCATTGAGAAGTGACGAGCGCAAATCAAACAGTATAAACTAACGGTAGAGAGAAAACACGGGCAAAGCAAAAATAAACAAATTAAGGACAAGGAATCTAAGAAAAGGATTGTAAAAAGTGCAGTAGTTTACATCAAACTAGAAATAAAAACTAAAAAAAGGGGACACAAACGAAAGAATTATAAAAATTAGACGAAAATGTTTATCCCCGGGACAACAAAAATAGTTGGTAAGGTGGTTTAAGGCTATGGGGCTTTAAAGCACCCTAGGGTGCAGATTAAGGGGTTCCGCAAAGCAAAACACATTTTTAATTCGTGGTATTATTTATTATCTTTACTGTTTATTATTTTTTTTTATCATTTCTTTTTTTTCCCCCACACTTTCTTCACAAACCCTTCTCAAAACCTTGTCTATTTTAGAGTCTCCAGTCCGTTTCTTTTTCTCTATTTTGTGTTTTCCTGGATTTATTCAAAACATTCTGGACTAGAGATTCTTTTCTGTATTCTCACTTTGTTTCTTATTGTCTGTTTTTGGGTTTTTGCATATCGAATTGTTTAGTTCCTTTCTTCTATTGTTTCACCTGATCTTGTCCCTGACGACAATACCTTTAGTCTTCTTTCTCTTCTTCTCCTCATCCTCCCTTCTCTCCATCTCCTCCTTCTCACGCTTTTTCCTCCTCTCTTTCTTCTCCATGTTCTACTCCTTCTTCTCATTCCTTCTCTCCTCCTTCTCCTCTTACTTATTCTTTCTTCTTCTTCTTCTTTGTACATCTGGCAGACGTATACTTGACTTATTTTCAAAGAAAAGCGGTGTTCAGCTTTTAGGGGTCTATTTGTATTCTCCATAAAGTTCTTTAGTCTAATGAGCTCTTTGAGTCTTCTGTGCGTGTGTTTTTTACCCCGTTATTCAGGTTTTCGTTCGCATCTTCTTTGACTAAAAACATTCTTAGTGCATCACCTTTCAACCCGTGTAGTAGCATTATACGTCTCTAAGGAAACAAAAGAATATAGAGAATTGGGAGCCACTTCTGCAGTTGGGGGGACTCTATTAGAGGAACCCTAAGCGGCTTGTAGGAGTGGTTTCTGTTACATAACTAGTTTTACAGTTTGAGGTTGTCAGCTTCATACACAATATCATTTATAATCTCTGGGTTGTTAGTTTTTTTTTTGTTTTTTTTTTTAGATTTTTCGCTCTTTTTACGGTGCGTGTGTGGGCGCCCTTTGTGCAGCACGGACGAATGAAGGTATTTAAAACAAATGATTTGTTCTACCCTTACTACTATTCGCCGATATCTTCTCGGAAAGAAAGGATCTACCCTTACTACTATTCGCGCTTTCTTCTCGAAAGAAATGGATCTACCGTTACTTTACTATTCGCGCTTTCTTCTCGAAAGAAAGAGGATCTTACCCCTTACTTACTATTCGCGCTTTCTTCTCGAAAAAAGGAAAGGATTTTTACCCTTACTACTATTCGCGCTTTCTTCTCGAAAGAAAGGATCTACCCTTACTACTATTCGCGCTATCTTCTCGAAAGAAAGGAAAAACATCTATCCTTACTACTTATTCGCGCTACCCTTCTCGGGAAGAAAGAGGATCACCTTCAATTCTCAAAAAAACCAAGCCTTCGTCACGCCTCTAGATTTTTCTGTTGTAAAAACGGGTTGGCAAGCTGATTCTGTTCTTCAGTTAGAGGATGGCAAAGGGACAGCGAGTCACGTGAATGGTCATAACGACTTCATTGAAAGCTGAGGCCATAGTGATTATGTGAAGTCAACTGTAAAACAACTTCGTTTATCTACGGCAAGTTATCTACTTTGTGGACCACTTTCACTGGTTTTACTGTTCTATTGTTACGCCTCTGTACGTTTCCCAGGGTGGGGGCCTCTGAAAAAGAGGGGGGAACGGAAACAACGAATAGAACAGGACTATTGGTACCCTAAAGTATAATGTCGTATGAGGCGACTAATATGGAGTTGTGCAATATGGCTCGGAACCTCATCATGTAAATCAAAATTTTTGCCACACAAATGGACCGCTACAAGGGACCATAGTGAATGGTTAGTACAGGCTTCCTGCAAGATGGACCCAGATTGCAGTGGGTTGCCTTTTTACTACATTAGTGAGGGCAAAGGGCACTATTGATGTCTTGATTGTTACTTAAGAGGACATTTCTAAGCTGTCTTCACTTGCACTGTTTCCTTCAATCTTGGATCTAGCGCCATGACACTAGAGCCGAAGAAAACCCCTCATGTCAAGCGGGCGACCCTTCCTTTGCCTTAACCTCGTCTTCCTGTTAGGGAGGGACAGTTCGTTACAGAAAGATACAGCAACGAGGGTTTGTCGTTCCTTGTTGGGGAAATGTCTGATATGATTCCTTTGGTCTGTGTGTACAGTAATAAACTTAATTGTTGTTGTATTTTTAATAAATGGGGCTTGTATTTTGTTATTTTAGTGGCTGTTGCCCTGTTAGTATGTCACTGTAGTAGTTGGTTGTTGTGTTGCGTAAGTTACTAACTTGTGCTTTTGTTCAGTTTTTATTCTGGTTTTAGTTAATTTTTTTTTTTTTTTACTATGGGTAAAAACTTTGTCATGACGTCATAATGTTGTCAAATAGATAAATAAAATTTACTATTGCTTTTCTCCGGGGAAAAAAGAAGATATGAGAACGAAGACGAGGTACCGAAAGGAAAAATAAAAGGCCACACAGTAAGAAAAAAAATAATTCTAGAAGTAGGAAAAGGAACAAGAAGAAGAAGGAAAAGGGGGGGACGAATTTACATTGAAGAAAAAAAGAGGAAATAAAAAATGAAAAAAAAAGAATAAATGGGGGACAGAAATCGTCCTGTAATTAAGAAATGGACTGATTAAATTAAGACAAATAATAATATGAAAGCAAAGACAGATTTAAGGCAGATAGAAATGGAAGAATTGACAACGAGAAATACGGCAAAAATAGGATGAAGAAATTTACGGATAAATTAGGGCAAATAGAATGAAGACTTTTACGGAGAATTAAGGAAAAAAAACAAGATAAAAAAAATAACTGAGAGAATAAAGGCTGAAAAAACAAAGTTGATGAAATTGACAGAAGAACTATTTAACGCCTAAAACAAGATGAAGAATTTACGGGGAATTAAGTTAAATAGAATAGGTGGAATTTGCAAAAGAAAATTAAGGCAGATAGAATGAAGAGTTTACCTGAGAATTAAGGACAGTAGATATGAAGAGTTTACTGACGAATTTAAGGAAAATAAAAGATAAAGAAATGGACAGAGAATAAAAAGCGAATAAGGTGAAGAAAATAATGACAGAGGAATTAAGGACAAAAATAAGGTGACTTGAACATGACAGAGAAATTTGGGTAAATAGGTGGAAGAATTTGACGGAGGCTAGATTAGGACTTAAAGAGGATTGATAGAATTTACGGAGAAATTTGGGCAAAATCAGGTTGAAGAATTTACGGAGAATTGGGTGTAATAGGATGAAGAATTTACGGAGAATTAGGGGCAATATAGGATGAAGATAATTTACCGGTGCAGAATTAGGTTAGGTTTACGAGGAATTTGCAAAGAATTTAAGGCAAGATAGAATGAAGTAATTTCCACGAGGATATTTGGGCAGATTGACTGAAACAAATTTTACGGAGAGAAGGCAGACTAGGATGTCAAATAGAATCTTTACGGAGTAATTAGGGCATATTGATTGACAACCCAATGTTTAATGAGAGAAGGCAGTAAAAATTAGGCTTGAAGAATTTACAAAGAATTAAGGGCAGATTGAATGAAGATACTTGAACGGTGAATTAAGACAAATAAGGATGAAGAATAATTTACGGGGAAAATTAAGTTAAATAGATTGAGAATTGCGAAGAATTATGGCAGATTGAATGAAGGAATTTACGGAGAATTAAGGAAACTGAAGATAAAGAAATAGCGGCAAACAGAGAAGATTTAAATAAAGGCAAAAACAAAAAAGTTGAAAATGACAGAGAATTAAGGCAAAAAAAATAAGGTTGAAGGGAAAATGACAGATAATTAAGGCAAATTAAGCTGATGAGAAGAACGAGAGACAGAAATAGGGCAAATAGGATGAAGAATGTACAGAGAAATTAGGGTTAAATTAGAATGGGGAGGAATTTGCAAAGAATTAAGGCAGATAGAAATGTAAAGAATTTACGGAGAATTAGGGCAGATTGAATGAAAAATGAACAATTTAACGGGAGAGAAAGGCAGATAGGCTGAAGAATTTACGGAGAATTAAGATAGAAAATAGAATGAGGACATTTGCGAAGAATTATGGCAGATAGGGAATGAACAGTTTACAGAGGGGAGTTAGCGCAGATTTGAATGAAGGAATTTACAGAGAATTTAAGGCTAAGATTAGGATGAAGAATTTTACGGAGGATATTAGGGCATAGATAGAATTGTGATGAATTTACCCGTGCATTACAACGTTAAAATATCTCCAAAATATAATTATAAAATGGTAGGGATAAAAAATAATTGCCGTAAGATACTAGGAGATATGCTCGACCCCATGCCCGCATTTCCCCTACCGCCATTTAAACTAACTAGTTAGGGACGTGCAGGGACGAAAAAAAAACGGTTTACCCTTTGTTAGACGGACGGAAAACGGAGATCTAAATAAAGGAAGAAAAAATATGGACTGATACCCCCTACGCGTTTGAAAAAACCCCAATGGGCAAAAATAAAAAAGGACGCTAGTTGTTAGTTTTAAGTTAATAAACAAGAGATAATAAAAAAAATATCACGGTTCCACTAGTTGACTCAATGTTAAGGAAAATGGGACAGAAACGAAAAATAGTACCTTAGCTTCTTATTCGTAATCAAGTTCATTTCTTGGGGAATCGTTTTTTTCGATACTTGGTACGTTTATTTGATAATTCAGCCGGCAAAAAAACGCCGTAGAGAAGGGTTCTCGAAAAAAAATTTCAAAAATAAAAAATTAAAAAAACTAAAATTACATGAGAAAAAAAATATAATATGTTTTTTTTCTTTATTAAATAGAGTTAGGAATAATAAAAACCTACGGCTAGTTTTGATAATGACCCCATCTTGAGCAGAGAAAACTAAATTATGACTTTAAAATTATACAGGGGGAAACGGAAAAGTTAACAAGTGGAAAAAAACATATTGACAATAAAAGGGGGACTGTGTTGGTTCATATATCCAGACTATGCGACTGTATACTGTTTATACTTTCACTAAAAGTTTCCAAAATTTTCGTCCTTGAGGACACACGCAAAATGCAAAAAAATCAAGCTGTAAGGCAAAAGGAGAGGGGGGGAAGGTGGGTGGATATTTTGGCTTAATAAAAATAAAAAACTTAGGGAGGCACGATTTGTTGGTAGGGGTAGTGCAGGGTAGAACCAAGTTGTGTTTTTGTGAAAAAAAAAATCCAAAGTTGAGGGGAACAGACGGGGGACCAACAAGGACAATAATTACATACTTGGACTTGAAGATATGAATGAAATTTTGATTTTGGTTGTAATATTTGGAAAAAAGAAAAAGTTTAGGGAGGGAAGTTCGGTGATTGGACTTTTTTTTTTTTTTTTTTTTTTTTTTTTTTTTTGTTTTTTTTTTTGGACCAAAATGTAATTCAATATTAAGCGAGGGGACAAGAAGATGCGCATTTTTGCCCATTTTGATACATATTCTGTCCAGGGGGACACAGTGTTTCTATGCCTGTGGTGTTGTTCCCAGAAAGATTAGTAACATAACATTTAGTGGGGGACGCCATTTCATATAAGCCCAGCATGCTCAGCTGAGTTTTGGCTAGCCAATTAAAAATCAACTGTTGTTCTCAATTTCTGAATTCTGGTAAGAAATGAATAAAGTCTATTATTTTGTACCCATTTTAATTATTTCGATGTGATTGATTACTTTGCCATTATACACATTAAAATGGATTTCGACAAAGTTAAGTGGCTTCGCTCTAGGTTCCCTCAGCCCAAGTTCAGGGGTCTAGAGGACAAACAAAAAAATATTATTGGGGACGCCTAAAAAAAAACTAAGGTGGACTTTGGAAAGGCGGATCTTTTTGTTTGTGATCTGTGGGGAAAAACATATCACTATCTTATTGAATAAATAAGGAAAAAAAAAAAAAAACGATTGAAACTTATCTCAGGATGCAATTGCCAGTCTTTGGGATACTAGTACTATTATCGGAAAAAAACAAAAACTTGGTAAGGATGTTGCTTTGTGTTGGTAGAGGAAAGATCTTTGGAACCATTTCTTTGTGGTAAATGTTGATGTGTTGTTGGGCTGTGTGTAAAAAAGAGTGGTGCAAGTAAAAATAAAAAAAAGCACTGATCACAATCGCACAAAATTTTTGTTTCAGAATTGTGAGTTTCTGGTTGTGGCAAACTAGGGTAGGTGCACAAAGCAAGAATGTGTGTGCAGCCAATAACAAGTGTGTCGGTTGTCCAGTCTTTACCAAATTGTATTTCTAGCTACCGCTATAAATAGGACTCACTATTCCCTTGTTCCATTGTCGTAAACAGGCATAACTAGTACTTGTAGTACCGTGTTGTTGTGGACCAAAAAACCTCATCATGTACTTAAAACAACTGAATTTGCCAATTTGAGTGGTGTCGCTCTCCTGCAATAGAATTCAATTTCTATTGGTGGCTCCATGCCCTATACATGAGCATACAGGGCAATTATGGTGCTGATGGATTGAATAAAATATTTTTGCGTTTAAAATTTTCAGTATTTCTCTTATTTTGGATATACCGTTAATGATGAGAAAATAGGGGCCCTGTTCCACGGTTAAGTCTGGACCTGGCCTTCTACCTGGAAAAGAAATAGTTTGCTTCTTTTATTTTTTTTCCCCTCCCAAAAAATTCTTTCAATATATATCAGGTTAAATGTTATTCCTTAAACGGGGTGCATTTATTCTTCTTAAGCATTCCGGTTCGTTTGAGCTGTTCGTTTAGGAATTCCCTTACTTACTTAGTCGTTCCTCTTCTACCGTTGGAGGTTGTCGAGGTTTGTAAGGAAGAGAGGCGGGCCATACTAATCCTATCGGCTGTCTTCCCCTCCCTGGCCTGGTTCCATTCTAGTCCTCGGTCCTTCAAAGATTGTCTAATGTTGTCCTCCCAGCGGGGGACTTTTGGGGTCGTCCTGGGATTCCCTGGCTTTTTTGTTTTCCCTTGCTTGCCTCGTGGTAAGCCGATCCCTTCTCCTATTCTGCAGACGATGGCCCAAACCATCTCAGGTTGGGACTGTTCTACTTGGAGTTTACAGGGGTTTGGTTTTTTAGGCCTTTGGTTGTTTCTTCTGGTTTGCGGGGACATCATGTCGGTCTTTCTACCTTGGTTGTACTTTTGAAGACAACCATCTTCCTAGCAGCATGATTAAACCACTTTTCTCTTGGATCTGAGCTTAGTTGTGGGATGCTATAGTCATTTGCCCATGACTCGCATAACTTACATTATGTCATCAAGACTGGGGACCATTAGGTGGGAGGGTTTTATAACATTCCATCTTTGTCAGCTGTCTTAACTTACTTACTTAATCAATTTGTGCTGTAGGGATCCTCGATTTGTATGGCTTTGAAAAAAAAGTCTCCCAGCGCTGCATCTTCGGGTAGCTTAAAACTTACATCTTTGATACCTCCCGATGATGTCTTAAGGGGACAAGCTTCCAAGGTAATTTTAAAGTGGTCGACCCTGCTCCAGGAATGGTTCTCCCAAGCTTAATGTTGATGTCTTCTTTCCTCTAAGTGATATCACCATGGAGGTTTTTGTGTCTGGCCGTAGGTCAAGGTCTATAAAAAAATATGGGCTAACCACCATATTTCCAAATACTTGCCTAAAATCTACCGGACGTGTAAAGGTTTGGATTACAGCCCTTGAGTTTTTCCAGTAAATTAACCTTTTTTCTTTCTCTTTTTTTTTGGAACCGTGGATTGAAGTTTTTAAAACCGAAATCACGGGTCAGGTGGTGTTGTTTTACTTTTTTATCATAAAATTCTGTTCTAACAGGCTAGTTTGAAAAAGTGGATACGCTTTTTGTCTTACACTTAAATGCTAATTTAGTCATTATCGTTCTTTTTGCTTTTTCGCTACCATATGGGAGCATTTGAAGAGACACCCAGTTTTAGCTGGCTTTCTTGCAGGAAGCCTTGCAACGTAGGCATTCAACAAGCTGTTGCAGAAAGTTTTTGTTTTTTGCAGCTATTTGTTTTACCATCGATGGATGCTGCCCCAAGTTCCTCACGTTATTAGTAGAAAATGTTTAGTGTATAGTTTAATTTGAAGGAGACAGCGCTATATAAACACAGGCTGAAAGGGCAGGCAATTTACTTTTCACCTAGTGTTTATTATTTATCTTACTCTTATTTTGCAAAGGTTAAAGCGATAAAAAATTTATCCTATTGCAGGATAAATTAAACATCCAGGGGGGCCCCCGATATTCAACCTGAGGTATGTTGGAAGAGAATGTGTGCCCATTGGCTGTCATTATATTACTTTATTAGGTATTACTATCTTCAACGTGTTGCGGTGAGAAGTACTCATGAGAAATCCGCATTATAACCTTTGCTGGGGAGTTATATTCTGTAGTGCGGCGAACTTCTAATACCTGGCTTAATGTAAAGGGAGGTTGGAAAAAGACACATTAAGAACCATTGATCGTGTATTGAATTAACGCATTTACTTCTCGCGGTTTATCCAAGATAAATGTGGACACCCTTCAAAACGTGAGGAAGATTGTATTGGAATTTCTTTTACACCGCTATAGTATTTCATGACCCTCCAAATGAACTTACATTACTAGCTCCTTCTTCGGCGGATAAGATTACCAGAAAAAACACAAAAAAATTATGAAGAAAATTGCTTGTTTTAAATTTGGCACCAATGAGGTTCTTTCCGTGCTTTTACCTTCTATGCGTTTTAGTAAAGTTTTCCTTATTCTACCTGGTTTGATAATTTTCCACGACATGCTATAGCACACTTAAATTACTTTCTATGCTAGCTTGGCGTACCACTCTTCTTACCAGTGGAGTGGCTCCACGGTAAACCATCGGTTGCGGAAGGAAGTTTCCTAGGAGTTCGCAAACATGGGCGCAAATTCTTACATTCTGCCTTAATTAGGGGGGGGGGGGTGACGTAGAGCCTCGGCAAAAAACGAGGGAATTTTTTTGTTTTTAAATAATATCACTTTAAGATTATAACAAAAAAAAAATTATGCCTCGAATTTTGGCCGAGGGGCAACGTCACAATTAACTGATAAAAGCTATATGTTAGAGATTGCGCCCATAGTATGCGACTTCAGCTAGGAAAAAAAACTTACTTCGCAAAAATTAAAAACTTCGACTTTGGTGATGGTTTCCAGGTTGGAAGCCCACCTCTGTTGTAGAGTCCTACGCAGCTGTAGCATAGAACATACTTCCTCTCTAGGTACAAATCTTCTAAAAGCCGTGCGGCTGAGAGGTCGTGGAAGATAACAGCCTTTAGTATCAAAATCCAATAGATAAGAATATCTTTTCTTACTAATCAATAACATCTCTACCTGAAGGTAAATGCACGGTTTTTGAAAGGACCAGCTCAAATATGCCAATCAAGCTTAACATTAAGGCATTAGTCTGACTTCATTATTCTTCTTCTTCCGTTTAGTCTAAGTTTCGCCGAAAACAGAGCTATAGTATCATTGGGTCAGGCGGCATGATAACTAACGTGTACTAAAAAGGAAATTCAATATATTCTACGTTTTTGCAGGACCGTGAGTGCACAGGTTTCTGGTAAGAGACACCGCGTGATAGTAAATGCGTTATTCAGCTTACACGACCATGTTACTTATTTAGTCCTTCCCTTGTACATAAGCCAGGTTTAGAGTTCGCGAAGATACTTAGCCTGATAAATATATCCCAGCAAAGGTTAACTGGCGGATTTCATGAGTAACAGGCAAACACGTGAGATATAGTACAATTAAAAATATAATGAAGCAAATGGCAGTCAACATTTCCAGAAACATACTTTGAGGGTAATCATCGCTGGAGTGTTTATCCTGCAAGGATAAAATTTAATCTTACCTTTTGCAAAATTAAGGAGTAAGATTAAATAATATAACACAAAGTGAAAATAAGACTTGCACTTGGCTTATCAAACATGTTTTGAGTATTAAAATTAAATCAACTATTACACTGGCTTTACATTTTCTAATCTCATATGAGGTGGGCTCATCATTTTACAGTATAAAAACCAAATGGAGCTGCAAAAAAACTGTAATCAAAACTTTCTTGGCAAAAACTATGCTTGTGAATGCCTCAAAGTGCAGGCTTCCTGCAAAGGAATAAAGGCCAGCTAAAATGGGTGGCTCCATGCTTCCATATGGAGCGGAAAAAAAGCAACAGAAAACGATATATGGGACTAATACATTTAAAGTAAAGACAAAATTATCCTCTTTTTCCTAGCCCTGTACAAGATTTTTTACAAAAATACTAAACACACCGTGAATTCGGAATGTTTCTCCACGGACAATATAAAATCATAGTAATCAATAGAGAAAGGAAGATGAATAAGGTTCATGATAGGGACATAACAGTATAAAAGGTGCATCACATTTTTAGCAGACCGTCATTTAGGCAGCATATTAACGGGGAATCTATGGTGTCCATCATAACCCAATATGCTTTCTTTTGGACCAACGGCACACAAAAAACCATGGTTGAATAATTTGCACGAGGGAGGATCCAGGGATAGGACATCAGATATTAAGCTGGGGAGAAAAAAAACGCAGTAAACTTGGAGGAGGTGTACGGAACCAACTTTAAAAATGACCTTGGAGGGCGGTTCCCTTAGGGGACCAGAATGGGACAGGTATTGCCAAGATGGGGCTGGTTGGGCTCCCTGGTCAAGTGCATGCGTAAAGCTGGGAGGACTTTGTGCAAAAGCCATAAATCGAACTTGCTGAATCCCCATGCTATGAACTTTTGACCAAAAAGAGAACATAAAAAGAGATATAAGAATGTCCAAAGGGACAAGATGCTATAACCGACACAATACCAAATAACCAATAAAGCAATGAAATCATGGGACAACGGGGGGAGGAGTCATGGTAATGGACAACATCCGAGAATTAAGCCAAGGATCAAACTTGACCAAAAATAACTTACTGTCTCTGATGGATAGATTTTTATAAACTGTTAAAACCATGGTTAAGCATGGAGACATCGAGTTTTCCGCAACCCTATAGAAAATGATACACCAAAAAACAATAAAAGGGCCTAAAAAATGAACCATAAATAAACCCTGGAAACCCAAGTAGGAAAAAACAGTCCCCATAATACTTGATAATGGAAAATCCATTGGCCCAGGTCTGCTTTAAATTCAGGCCTAGATTTTTTTTAAACCCATCGGCATGCCAAGGAATATAATTCACATAAATGCCAGGGATCCTGGGGACGGGACCCAATAAGTTCCGCTGGGAGGACATCCACTAGTCAATATCTTTGAAGGACCCGAGGACTAAGGTGAATGGATAACAAATGCCAGGAGGAAACGAACAAACGCCATAGGATTAGTTCCATGGGGGCGCTCTCTCTGTATGACAAACCTCGAACACCTCCCGGTAGAAAGCGGCTTGGGATACGACTAAGTAAGTAAGGGAATCATAAAATAAAAAAAAATAACAATCGGGGACAGCTCACGAAACGGAAGAAATGCTAAGAAGATAATAGTTGCAAACCGATTTAAGGATATTACATAACTGGATATTTGAAAAAAAAATTGGTTGGAGGGGGAAAAAAAAAAAATGCGCGTAAAAAAGACTGACTACAGCAACTTTTTCTTTCCAGGTATAGGAAAGCAAGGTCAGTAATTAACTTAGTGAAAAAACAGGGGCCTTAATTCTCAAATTTAAAAACCGTTTTCCACTATCAAGAAAAATTCTGAAAAAAAATTAATAACGCGATATAATTATTTGGATCATCATCCAACCATTTTGCTCTGTTTGTCATTTATAGGGGATTGGAGCCACCATATGAAATTGATTTTCTATTTGCAGGGAGGAGCGGGGGGACAACACTAATTGCTATCAGTGTTTATAACTGCTAAAAATGCATGACATGATTGACGGTATGTTTCACCACCACAGTATACTGTACTAGTTGCCTGATAATACCGACATTGAAACTAAGGGAAAAATAGTTAGTAGACTATTATTGCGGCTGAACTGCTCAGATACAATGGTAGGATACTGCAACCGACACACTGTTTGGGGCTGCAAAACCACCCAACTATATGAACACCATTGGTAAAGCTATACATATAACGACCTATAGCGTGCGTTCGAACAGGTGAGATTCAACATAATTCTTGGAAACTTAACATTTGTGCGGAGTTTGTTCCTCTTGTGCTTTATTTTACCTTGGCACCACTCTTTAACCCACACAAGCACTAAACACATCAACATTACACAGAATGGGGTTTCAGATCTTCACTGGACACCACAAGCAACATCTTACCCGTTGGTTTGCTTTATTAGTACTAAGTTCCCAAAAGGGGGAACTGCTATTGCATCTTGAGATATGTTCATTAGTTTACTTTTATTCCAATAAAGATAGTCGTGATATGTTCCCCACTGATCTCAAAATAAAACAAATAGGATCCGCCTTCCATAGTACTTAGTTAGGCGGTCCATATATTTTGGTTTGTCTCTAGGGACCCCTGAATCGTGGGCATGGGGGAATCCCTAGAAAGCGGAGAACTTACTTGTTCGTATTCATTTTTAAATGTGATATTGGCAGTATCAAATCACTCGAAATATCTAAAATGTACAAAAAAATAATAATACTTTCATTCTTAACCAGAATTCAGAAATTTGAGAAACCACAGTTTTAATTGCTAGCATAAAACTCAGAGCTGAAGCTGCTGGTATATGATGGCGTCCCACTAAATGTATGTTACTATCTTCTGGAAACATACCACCACAGGCTATAAAAAAAACACTGTGTCCATGGGCAGCAGAATTGTATACAAATGGGCCTAAAATGCGGGCATTCTCTGTTACCCGCCTATATGATTAACCATTTGGTCCAATCACCGGACCTTCCCCTCTCAATCTTTTCAAATCATACCAAAACCATAAAGTTCAACATTCTGGTCTGCCAGATCTCAGTCTTAGTAATGTATATATGTCTGTTGGTCCGTCTGGGGGTCTCTAACTTGGTTTTTCTCAAAAAAAACACACTTGGGTTTCTTACAATGCCTATTACCCCTACACAATTATGCCTCCTAAAGTTATTTTTAGCCACAATTCTCCCTTTCCCCCTCTCTTGCATCTACAAGCTTTGTATTTTTGCATTTGCGTGTGTCTCAAAGGACACGTAAAAATTTGATAAAAACTTTAGTGAAAGTATGAAAATATACCCAGTACAGTCGTTAGTCTGATATGAACATAAAACACAGGTCTTTTGTCAATATGTTCCTTGTTAATCTATCGTCTGTATAATTTAAAAAAATAGTATATTTGTTCTTGCTCATGGATGGGGCTTATCAAAATATAAAAAATAGCTAAGGTTTTATAAATTCCATAAAAAACTTATGATTAAGAAAATAAAAATAACATTTTTGTTCTCATGTTTTAGTTTTTTTGAAAAATTTTTTCTGAGTTACATTCTCTACGGCGTTTGGCGTCTGAATTCAAATAAAAGGACCCAAGTATCGAAAAATACGTCCAAAGAAATGGGACTTGTTTCGAATTAAGTGCTAAGGTTTCTTTTTCTGGTCCATTTCCTTACATTTGTGTCTAACTAGTGGACGTGATTTTTTTTTTTTTTCTTCTTTTATTACTTAAATAAAACTACATAAACTTGCGTCTTTTTGCCCCATTGGGTTTCCAAACGGGCGTGTTCTGTTCATATTGTTCCTTTTTAGATCTCCGGTTTTCCCTTCCGTCTACAAAGGGTAAAAACCCGTTTCGGCTGCACGTCTAAACTAGTTAAGTTTTAAAAATGGCGGTAGGGGAAATTGCGGGCTTGGGCGAAGCTAATAATCTCCCTAGTAATCTGTCGCATTATTTTTATTCCCCTTACATTTTATATATTTTGATTTTGGAAGGGATATTTTTTAACGTTGTATTCACGGTAAATCATCGCACAATGCTATTGCCCTTAAATTCTCCGTTAAAATTCTTTCATTCCTATCTGGCCCTTAATCTCTGTTATTGACTTCATTCAAATCGGAGGGGGGGGCCTTAAACTCTCTGTTAAAAACTGTTTCATTCTATCTGGCCCCATAAATTTCTTCGCAAACATTCCTCAATTCTATTTTATCTTAATTCTCCGTAAATTATTCTAGCCTATACTGCCTTCTCTCCGTTAACAATTGTTCATTCAAATCTGCCCTAATCTCCGTAAAATTCTTCATTTCTATCTGCCTTAATTCTTTGAAAATTTCCTCATTTATTTTAAACCTAATTCTCTGTTACATTTCTTCATCCTATTTGACCCTATTTCTGTCTTTATTCATCTTAATTGCACTTAATTTTATCTGTCATTTTCTTCCAACCTTATTTTGCCTTATTCTTTCTGTCAATGTTATTCAACTTTGTTGGCCTTTATTCTCTGTCAATTTCTTTATCTTGTCTTTCATTATATTCTCCGTTAAATTTCTTCATTCAATCTGCCTTAAAATTTCTTCGCAAAATTTCCTTCATTCTATGTAATAACTTAATTTCCCGTAAATTCCTTCATCCTATTTGGTCTTAAATTCTCCGTAAGTTCTTCATTTCAAATCTGCACCCTAAGTACCTTTGTAAAATTCTTCTAGCCTATTTTGCCTTTCTCTCAGTAAATTGTTCATTCAAATTTGCCTAATGTCTCCCGTAAAATTCTTCCATACTATTCTGCCCTTGCTCTCACGTAATTATATTTGTTATATGGCATATCTGCCATAATATTCTCCCGGAAATTCTTCATTCTATCTGCCCGTAATTCTTTGCTAAAAATTTCCTCGTTAACCTAATTCTCCGTAAAATTCTTCATCCTTTATTTGCCATAATTCTCCGTTAAAATTCTTCATCCTAATTACCCTAATTCTCCGTAAATTCTTCATCCTATTTTGCCCTAAATTTCTCCGTAATTTCTTTCATCCTCTTTGTTCCTAATTCTCCGTAAAATTCTTCATCCTAATTTTACCCTAATCTCCTGTCAATTTTCTTCCACCTTATTTGCCTTATTCTCTGTCAGTTCTTCACTTATTCGCTGTTATTCCTCTGTCATTTCTATTTATCTTATTTTCCTTAATTCTCAGGTAATAACTCTTAATTACTAATCTAGCCTTTAAATTCTCAGTAAAAATACTCTTCATTCTAATCTGCTTAATCTTTGCAAATTCCTCATTTCTATTTAACTTAAAATTTTCCCCGTAAATAATTTTCATTCTTTGTTTGCGTTTAATTCTCTGTCATTTTCATCAAAACTTTGTTGTGCCTTTTATTCTTCTGTATGTCTTTATCTTGTTTTCCTTAAATTCTCCGTTAAAGTTCTTCATTCTATTTGCCCTAATTATCCGTAAAATTTCTCAATACCTATTTGGCCGTATTTTCACTCTGTCACTATTCTCTTCTTTCTATCTGGCCTTAAATCTGTCTTTCTTAATTATTATTTGTCTTAATTAATCTGTCATTTTCTTATATTACGATTTTCTGTCATTTATTCTTTTTTCATTTTATTTCCTCTTTTTTCTTTCAAATGTATTCGTCTTCTTTCTTCTTCTTGTTCCTGTTTCTTACTTCTAAACTTATTTTTCTTTACTGTGGGCACTTTTATTTTCCGTTCGGTACCTCCGTCTTCGTTCTCATAATCTTCTTTTTCCGGAGAAAAAACAGTAATTTATTAATCTATTTGGACAAATTTGGAACGTCATTGGACATAAAGTTTTACCCATAGTAAAAAAAATAAAAAAATTAAAACTAAATACCAGAATTATAAACTGAAAAAAGGCCACAAGTTTACTTACGCAACACTAACAACCACTACATTTTACAGTGGGGACATTACTACAGCAATACAAAGGCCACTAAATTAAAACAAATATACTAGCCATTATTAAAAATAAACAAAAATCATTAATGTTTATTACTTGTAGTCACCCCGGGACCAAAGGGAAATCATATCAAGGACATTTTCCCAAAACAAAAGAAACGGGACAACCCCCGCGTTGCTGTATCTTCTGTAAAGCGAATACTGTCTAACAGGGGAAAGGACGAGGTTAAGGCAAAGGGTAGGCTGACATGAGGGGTGTTTGGTTTGTGTATGGCGCTAGATCAAGATTTGAAGGGAAACAGTGCAATGTGAAGACAGGGGATGAATTGTCTGTAATAATAAATCAAATCCAGCATCATTTGCCCTTGCACTCCCTTTTGTAGTATATAAAGGCATACCATACTGGCCATGCTGGTCCATTCTTGCAGGGAAAAGGCCTGTTAATTAAATACCATTTTTCACATGGTCTTGTTTAAGCAGGCATTTGTGTGGCTCAATTTTGATTTTACATGATGGATGGTTTTCCGGAAGCCATATGCACTCAATCCATATTTAGTCGCCTTACGAACATTTTGCCTTTAAGGGGTATACAATAGTCTGTTCCTTTCGTTGTCTCTTCAGAGGCCCCCCGGGGAACGGAACACGTAAACATATAAGAACAGTTAAAAAACAGGTGAAAGTGGTCACACATTTTGATTACTGCCGTTTAGATAACGAAACAGTTGGTGTTACTAGACTTCAACATACATTTACTAGGCTCAGCTTCATGTGTCGGGTATGACCCGGTTCACTGACTCGCTGTTCTTTGCCTTCTCCTATACTGGAAGAAACAGAATCTGCTTCCGTTTTTGACAAAAAAACAGGAAAGTCTAGAGCGTGGGGGACGAAGGCCTTGGTTTTGAGATTTGATTCCTTTCTTCCGAGAAGGGTAGCGCGAACGAAAATAGTAGTAAGGATAAGATCCTTTCTTTCGAGAAGAAGATAGCGCCGGAATACGTAGTAAGGGTAGATCCTTTTCTTTCGAAGATAGAAAGCGCGAATAGTAGGTAGGGGTTAAAAGATCTATTTCTTTGAGGAAGAAAAAGCGCGAATAGTAGTAAGGGGTAGTTCCTTTTCTTTCGAGAAGATAAAATAGCGACGGAATAGTAGTAACGGGTAGATCCTTTCTTTCGTAGAAGGGAAAAGCGCGAATAGTAGTAGTAAGGGTAAAGATCTTTCTTCCGAGGAAGAATAGCGCGATATAGTTAGTAAAGGTCTTAGAAATCCATTGTTACCTTCTCGTGCTGCAAACGGGCGCCCACACCGCAACCGTAAGAGCGAAAAATCTAAAAAAAAAAAAATAACAATAAAAAAAACAATAAAACAAACCCAAGAGATTATAAAAATGTTATTGTGTATGAAAAAGCTGACAAACCTCAAAACTGTAAAAACTAGTTTGTAAACAGAAGAATATAACCACTCCTTCATAAAGCCGCCTTAGGTTTCCTTTCTATAGGGGAGTCAAACTGGCAGTAAGTGGGCTCCACTTTCTAATATTTCTTGTTCCTTAGTAGGTACGTATAATGATTTCACGGGTTTTGGAAGGTTGGATGCACTAAGGGAAATGTTTTAGTCTAAGATGCGAACGGAAAATGGGAAGAAAAACGGGGGTAAATAAACACCCGCACCACCAAATGGTAGTCATTAGGACTAAAAGAAAACTCTTTATGGAGGATACAAATATAGACTTAAAAGCTGGAACACCGCCTTTCTTTGAAAATTATTCAAGTATTACGTCTTTGCAGTGTACAAAGAATAGTAGAAGAAGAAGAAAGATAAGTAAGAAGGAGAAAGGAGGAGAGAAAAGGATGAGGGAAGAATAAGGGTGTAGAAATTGGAGAAGGGGAAAAAGAGGAGGAATAAAGCGGAGAAGGAAAAGGGAGATGGAGAAGGAGGATGAGGAGAAGAAGAGGGAAAAAGATTAAGACTAAGGTTTGTCGTCAGGGACAAGATCACGGAAACAATCAGAAGAAAAAGGATAAAAAAACCAAATTTCGATATGCAAAAAAACCCAAAAAAAAAAAACAGGAACAATTAAGAAAAACAAAAGGAAGAAAATTTACAGAAAAGGAATCTCTAGTTCAGAATTGTGAATAAATTCCAGGGAAAAAACACCAAATAAAATAGAGAAAAAAGGAACGGGGACTGGGAGGGACTCTAAAAGGAAAAAATAAGGACCAAAGGGTTTTGGAAGAAAGTGTGGGGAAAAAAAAGGAAATGATAAAAAATAAAAATAAAACAGTAAAGATAATATTAACCACGAATAATAATTGTGTTGCTTGCGGATAAACCCCTGTAATCTGAAACCCACTAGGGTGCTTTTAAGCCCCATAAGCTTAAACACCTTACAACTATTTTGTTTTCGGTGATACATTTTCGTCTAATTTTATTAAATTCTTTCGTTTGTGTCCTTTTTAGTTTTCTAGTTTGATGTAAAAAAACTACTGCACTTTTACAAATCTTTCTTAGATTCCTGTCCTTAATTTGTTTATTTTCTTTGGGCCCGTGTTTTCTCTACCAGTTATCTGTTTGAATTTGCGCTCACTTCTCAATGCAAAGTTTGGTCGGGACTTCAAGGAAAGTTGTGTTTTAAAACAAAGGGAATCAAAGGCCATCTCTTGTGCAATATTCAAACATGGGTTTTAGGCTTTACTCATGTGCTGTGGGATATAACTTTAAAAAACATCTGAGCGTGCTATAGTTTTACCTTGATAAAAATATCCTTGTTTTAAGGATTCCCAAGGGGAGTATCTGGAATTTGGCAATAAAAACCGGTCAAGCTTATATGTAAAACTTTTAATAAAATAAACAAAACAAAAAACCACACAATAGGTATGTATCTAGGCAACTTCAGTGAAAGAAATGAAAAAGATGTAGGAAAACACTAGACAACAGAAAAATCAACAGATGCATTGTATTATAAGCTAGGTGGTGTTGTCGTACGGGAGGTAAGGTCCGGGGTTCGAATTTCCGGGGTTTTAGGCCACCTCACGTCTGTTGTTTTTCTTGTTTGTCTTAGTGGTTCTACTTCTTTATTTCTGACGGAGTGCCCTGAAACTACATAACCTTTAATGTTTGGTTCTTAATATTGAATTTACTGTTTACCAGGCCCTCGGGTTCCCCTTCCATATATGTTTATATATTAATTGTTCATCACATTATACCAGAAAAACCCTACCCCACTGTTCTACGAACTATTGTCCTTTAGTCCTTACTTTATCCATGTACTTAGGACCACAGTTATCAAAAGGTTCTTTTGTCCTTGTTTGTGGGAACTGACATATACTGTTTTATAATCGGGGGAACGGGACAGGGGAAGTGATTTTGCTGTCATTAAATAAGGGGACTAAGCTGCCCTTTGTAAAAAACTTTCCGGTGTTGTCTTGTTGTTTTCGCACTATTGACCGGTCAGTAAAAAAAACATCTTTTTATTTGGGGGATGCCTAGCTAAGCCGGGGGAGGATTAGTGTGATTAGCTTTTTCTATAGCTAGGGCGGTGTTGTCGTAAGGGGGAGGGTCCCGGGGTTCGAATCCTGGGTAAAAAAGCCCACTCACATCTGTGGTTTTTCTGGTTGTCTAGTGTTCTAACTTAGTTATTTCTTACGGAGTGTCTGATAATAAATACATTAACCTTTAGGTTTGTCTAATAATTTATTACTGTTTACAGGCATCGGGGTTTCCCTTCCTTATATGTTTATAAAGTTTTATTTTTCTTGCCGCACCGGTTCTAATGCTGCAATCCCATCAACAGTGCGGTGGGAAAATTACAACTTCAAATATACTGTATTCGAAATGTACTTCACTTCAAAAGAAAACATTGTTTTTTAATATTATACTAGTTCTACGGGTTTAATAAAAACTGATATTAGGGGAGAAGCTAACCTTGTGGTTTTTTTTTACTAAGGATTATTGGCTGTGAAAAGTAGTGCATTTGCACCGTGGGGGACACCGCGCTATTTAATTGCACAGTTGGTAGAGGGGGGCTAGTAACAAAAATATTTTACTTAACTTACTAGGTTCGTTCCCCTTCTACGTGAGGTGTAGAGGTTTTGGAAAGAGGAGCTAAGGGGAAGGGGAGGGAGCGACAGGGGGGGGAATATACTATTCGGGGCTGTCTTCCTCATGGCCTTGTTCCATTTAGTTCCTCGGTCCTTCAAAGATTGGTCTAATGTTGTTTCCTACCAGGACGGACTTCTGGGGTCGTCTCCTGGGGCGTCTGGATCCTTGGCTCTTTGTTTTCCCCATGTTGTCGTGGTAAGACGGTCTTCTCCCAGGGTAAAAATGTTCTTTTTTTTTTATCTCCGGTCTTCACCTAGAGATCTACCAAAATGATGCCTTGGAAGCGAATTTGTGGTTGGATCAAGGATTTCAAAAATCCGGTGTGGCCAGACCCCTGCTATAGGAAAACATAATCTCCAACTGCTCTGAGTAGGACGCTGGCGTTTATGCCACTTTCTTCTTCCGTGCTTGTGACTTTTAAATAAAAACAAAATCTATTTAACTTCAACTTCTTTACGCTTAAAAGGCAAAAGAAAAAATCTCTATTAAGAAGGCGTTATAAACACTGCTCACAGAGAAAGTCTACTTACAAAAACCAACGAAATTCGGGAGGGACTTTCATAATTGGTACTTGCTCGTTTGGTAGGGGAAAGGAATGAATTGGTGTGACAAAAGATCAGTTATTTAAAAAAAAAATAAAACAATTTTCGAAGAAAATAAAAAAATAGGTGTTTACCGATTTGTTAAATTCTTTAAAACCCATCCATCCTATCTCCACGACTTAACTTGCAGTTCTCTATTTTGATCTGTGACAAGGATCCACAATTGCTGAGCAGATGACAAAAATCAGACACGGGCGCAGTGGATAAGGAAAATGGGACCAAAACAGATTACTGGGACGACATAGGGCAGGACACTCAGGACACTGTTGATATCCATTACAATCAGTTCTTTTTCTTTTTCTGGAATCCCAGGTAATGAAGAGGTAGGAATGGAAGAATAGATTTTTTACCCTTCCCCCCTAAAAAAACCCAACATGGGGAATAAGAGAGGTGGAAAAAATGGCCCACACTTGTTATGGATAAGAAAAAGGCGGTGGAAAAGAATCTTGAGGCGGGATTTTGCGCGGGACAGAAGGACCTTGGAACACAATTTTATTGAAGGCCTATGGCCCCGGAAAAGGGAGGGGGGGGGGCTACTATAGGGGTAATGGATATGGAAATGGGTAGAGTCTTCTTATTTTTTGTTCCTTTGTAACTCTCTATATGGAGCAATGGGATCTGCCACTGTATTTGGGGGTGGCTAGGAAAGCTTTCCACCAAACTCTTTTGAAGCTCCTTTAGCGGAAGCCTTGGAAAGCTAGCAATGGAGCATGTCACACATGAAGGACCTGCCACCGAAAGTATTTCGAATTGCGCGTGCCAGCGGTGGTTTCTATGGGCAATTAGTTTTGCATGATAATAAGGCTGCCAGTCCCATCAAAAAAAAAAAAAGAAAAAAGGAAGTACAGGGTAACCATGTCTTCACGGGGACGCGTAACTAACGTACGGTAATAAAATATGGGACGTAAATAACGTACGGTATTAAATATGGACGTTTATAAACTCAGTTATAACTACGTGTATAAATATGGCGTTACTTGATGTACTATATAAATATGACGTAATAACGTACGGTATAAATATGACATAATAAAACACACTATAAATATGACGTATTAATAGCTTACGGTATTATAAATATGAATACGTAACAAGTGCTAAAAAAAAATAATGTGCTAAGAGGAGTGGCGTCACAACGAACAACCTGGAGAGCACTGGTTTCTGCCTTATGCGCCGTGTTTGGTGCTTAAAGAATTTATTATTATTATTATTAATAACGTACGGTATTTAAAATATGGGGACGTTAATAACGTTATACAGGTTATAGGATATGATGGGAAGAGATTAAGTGCGGAAAAAAAGTGGTCAGGCTTGGAGGCATTGTAGTGTGAAAAGATTTGTGAGCGTAAATGGCATGTCATCAGCAGAAGTTCATCGCCAACTCCTGGAGCTGTATAGAGCAACGATTATGCCACAGAAAAGAGGTTTAGGTTACCTGCAGCACTTTGAATGGAAAAACAGCGTGAATAGACATTCGCTACGAGAAAGGATCCAGGTTCATAAGCACTTCTTTGTAGGCATGAAAATGTCTGGTGACATTGAAGATCGTGATGAGGAGCAACACGTGCATTAGACTCTTACTGATAAACTCCAGTTACGACGAAATGACGAATGAAACGCGGGATGGCAACTAAAAATGATGAATATTTAGAATCCCACTGCTGAACAGGTTGCAACATCATCATCATCATCGATCATCACCATCATTCATCATCATCATTCATCACTAATCTTTTGGGCACCTGGAAGCCATGATCCTAGCTGGGTCCCTTGGAGGGATGTTTGCTCTGAGCATACAGATGCTCTTGCAACGGTGTTTTTTTATTTACGTAACAATTTTTTTTACATGATGAGGTTGCCAACCCCATGTACAACCTCATATTAGTCGCCTTGCACGACATGCCTGAGGGTAAGGTAGTTTATAATTCTTTTGGGTTTGTCTCTTCATAGGATCCCAGAAAGTACACGGGCAATAGATGCTTCACCAACCCACTTAAAGTTCATGATCTGAGAAACAACTGGTTCCGGTTTTTTAGGAAGCTTTGAAGGAAAAGACTTGGACTTTGCATGTAAGGGGAGGGCTGCGGTAGCGCATAAGTGGTTAGTGCACTGGCTTCTAAGCTCGGTGGTCCATGTTTTCGCAATCCCCCAGAATGGGAGGTGGGATTTTTTTAGACCGTAAACGGCTCCGGGGGGGGGGGTGTCGACCCCGCCTCATGAATTGTGTACCAGAGTAACTCTGGGAAGGTTAAGGCGGGTCGGCGTGATGCTCGACATCATCTAAAAAACCCTAGTGTGTCGATTGGCGACGGAAAAATATGAGGCCTAACGCCATATTCTCAATTTTTGCTTTCAATGGGGGATCGTGTAATGGGAATCCTTTAAACCCCCTTTACCTTTGCTTGTTATAGGCGAATGGTTTCAGTTTTTTAAGGAAATGGCAGACGAAGGCCGCGGGTTAGCATTCAGATTGATCTTTAATTTGCCCATCCGCTCATCCACCATCACTGATCAAAACCAAACGGCATAAAGTGTTTACCAGGAAGCTAAAATCAAACATTTCCTAGATGATGAGGGGGCACTATTTCACAAACGGAAAAAATGTTCTATATACCCCAAATTTCAAACCAAACTTTACTTACTTAGTCGTTCCCCTTCTACCGTGAGGTGTAGAGGTTTGGAAGAGACAGCGCCAGACTATCCTATCGGCTGTCTTCCTCCTGGCCTGGTTCCATTCTAGTCCTCGGTCCTTCAAAGATTGTCTAATGTTGTCCTCCCAGCGGACTCTGGGTCGTCCTGGGGGGTCTGGATCCCTGGCTCTTTGTTTCCCCTGCTTGTCGTGGTAGCCGATCTTCTCCCATTCTGCAGACATGGCCAAACCATCTTAGCTGGGACTGTTCTACTTTTGGTCTGCAGGGATGGGTGGGATTTAGGCCTTGGCGTAAATCGTCTGGTTGCGGACCATGTCTCTTCTTGTTACTTCAACCACCTTCCTCAGATACCTCATTTCTGAGGTTTGGATCTGGCTTTTATGGTTTGTAGTCATTGCCCATGACTCGCATCCATATGTCAAGACTGGGACATAGGTGGAGCGGTATACAGCCATCTTCGTTTTCTTACCAACCTCTCTCTTGCTGAGGAATCCTCGATTTATGGCCCGAAAAAAGTCTCCCAGCTGCTGCTTTTCGAGTGGCCAACTCTTCTTTGATGCCTCCCTTTCGGTCTATAATAGCTCCGAGATATTTAAAGTGGTCGACCTGCTGCAGGACCTGTTCTCCCAAGCTTAATCTGATGTCTTCTTTCTTCTCGTGATATCACCATGGATTTTGTTTTAGAGCTGCTTATGACCATCCCTCTCTTCTCCAGCTCTTCCTTCCAGACTTGCAGGTTGGATTGGAGATGTGCCTCTGATTTAGCAATCAGGGCAACATCATCAGCAAATGCCAGCTCCGAAACATAGACCTGTCTCATCTTCCAGTACCCCACTGAATACTTTCTTGTTCTCTCCTTACATGCCTTGATGACATCGTCCATAAGGAGTATGAAGAGATAAGGTGATAGGATATCACCTTGTCTTACACCAGTGGTGGTCCTGAACTCTTCTGACTTATGGTTTGCTGTCCTCACATAATTTCTGCAAGACTTGTAGAAGCTCTGTATAGCATGAATCAGAGGTGCTGGAATATTCTTCCTTGCCAAACAGTCCCAAAGTTTGCTCCAGGGGGACCCTGCCAAACGCCTTTTCCAGATCTATGAAACAAAGATGCATCTCACTCTTATACTCAAGGGCCTTTTTCACTCAGCTGTCTGAGTGTGAAGATTAGGTCTTGAGTACTTCGGTTTGCTCGGAATCCGCACTGGACCTCATCCAATTGTGGCTCAGCTAGGCGTCGGAGTCTCTGCTCTAGGATTCTAGAGTAGATTTTTACCAGGGACACTGAGAAGGGATATGCCTCTATGGTTTCCACATTGTCGATTGTCACCCTTTTTTTGAAAATTGGTGTTATGATGGCAATCTCCCAATCCTTTGGTATGGTCTTGTTGCACCATGCTGCCTGTAGGACCTTTAAGAGTAATAGGTCGCCTGATGCTCCCATGTACTTAACCATTTCTGGTGTTATACCATCATGCCCTGCTGCTTTGCCCATCTTGATTTTCTCCAGTGCTGCCCTCAGTTCTTCCATCTTTATGTCATCTTCATCACCATTTGTATCCTCTTCTGTGCTAGTGGTTATCATTTCTGATGCTTCACCATGCTCTCACCATCAAGGAGTTCTGAGAAATATTCTTTCCATCTTTCCATTACTTCCTTCGGGGCAGTAAGCAATTTGCCCTTGCTTGTCCTTTATAAATTTGAGAGGGCATTGTTTTTTCCTTCCTCATGTTCTTTAGGGTCTTATAGAACAATTTCTGGTTTTCTTGTGCATCTTTTTCTAGCTTTTCTCCAAATTCTTCCCAGGACTTCTGTTTTGCTGCTAGCACTTTGTTCTTTGCTTCTGGTTCCTGAGTGTCACATATTCTCTATATTTTTCCATTTGTCCTGTTGTGTTTTTAGCTCCTAAGTATTGTTTCCATGCCATTTTCTTCTCTCTTATTTTCTCTTTGACTTCCTCTGTCCACCAAGGTGTCCTCTTTCTCTTGTTCCCAAGTCAGACTTCACCGCATGCCTCTGCAGCAGCTGTCTTTATGATAAATTGAATTTAATCCAGAGGGTTTCCAAGTCATCAGGTCGTTCTTCTGTGTTGCTCACCGCTGCAGCAATAAGCCCCTGATATCTGGTCTTAATTTCTGGCTCTCTCAGCTTGTAGGTCCTAATGCTCATTTCTCCTGCTCGTTTACTTGGTTTCTTGCGTGATGTTGGGCAGTTCCTAGGCTGAGCAACTCTTTCAGTTGTTCGTTTGATTGTTAGCAGGTAGTGATCACTTCCAATCTCTGGCCCCCTCCAGACTCTTGCATCTCGGACATATCTGAATGAGCTTCTCCGAACAATGGCATAGTCGATCACTGACTCTCATTCTTGGTTGGTTCACATCTAGTGTATGCATGTATGCGCTTATGGGGGAACTTTGTGTTTGTAATGATCAGATTCTGCTCACTGCAGAATCTAAGGAGTCGCTTTCCATTGTCACTGAGAACATCCTCTCCATATCTTCCGATAACTCCACCCCATCTAGCATGGTCATTTCCAACTCTGGCATGAAATCTCCGAGCATGATAATTTCATCTAGGCAGTCATCCACTGTCCTTTGAAGCAGCTCGAAGAATTCCTCCTTGACCTCTGCTCTCTCATCCTCATTTGGCCCATACACTATGACCAGGTTGACTATGGTTTCTCCTTCTTTTAGTTTTACAACCATAATGCGCTCCGAGACAAAGTTCCATCCCTTGATACTATCTTTTTGGTTTTTGGCCACAATGCAACCCAAGCACCCTTTATCTCTTTTAGATGTGGGTACACCACTGTAGAGCAGCGTGTTGCCATCGAGATCCATGACTCCCTGTCCTTTTTTCTTTGTTTCCGTTATAGCCAGAATTTCTAGTCTTGCTTTCCTCATCTCTTTCACCAACTCTTCTTCCCTCCCATTTATACTTCTTCTGTTCCAAGTTCCACAAGTCGTAGTCTGTTCCAGTTCGTCGCCTTTAGAATCAGTCCGGCTCTCTCTCTCTTGTAGTTCTTGTAGCAAAAATCTGTGAAATAATCGCTAAATTCAGTAAGATTTTAATCCTATAATAATAAATAAACCCGCCCGTAGGTATCTGCTTAAAATCGTCTCTACGCCAGTATAGCGCTGCCTTTTGTGCAGAGGAAATGCTTATAAAACGATACCGCCGTAAAATCTAACCCACTTTCCTAGTTTCGGTTTTGAGGGGGACTTACAATTAAACGATCTGCCAGAACTGTGACACCATCCTACCGTCTGAATTAACGTACGAGTTTTTAACTTTAAAGCCCAAATTAGTAGTAACTGGGATATTTTTCAGTAGCAAGAACGAAACGATAGTAATAATTAACGCCAATACTACCAACGCTTGGCAAAAACCCCTCTTCGTCCTGCACGCGGGACTAATACTATAACCTTTCTGTTGGACAAAGCCAGAATACATAAACACACAGACAGTTTCAATTTTCGCCTAGTAGTGTATTTCTGACGTAACACAACTGGTTGGTTTATTTGAATGAAAAAATGATATAAAAGGAGGGGGAAAGATGGCCGACTTTTGGAAAAGTTGAAATTGAAAATTAACAGCGACAAAACTGAAAATCTAAACGACAAATAATTATAGCCATAAAAAATTTTATCATATCTATATATATATATATATATATATATATATATATATATATATATATATATATATATATATATATATATATATATATATATAGATAGATTGTTTAGGGTCCCCTGAGCAATAATATATTTAAATAAATATGGTAGTCTAATTATTAGCCAAGATATTGAAATAATTAACTATATGTCTACGAACACTAAGACGGACAGACTGGTGGTCTCGCTCATTTATCCTTAATAACATTAGTGGGGACGCCAGTTTAAAAAAGAGGCATTAGATTGATTCAAATCCGATTGGATGGCAGAAGAGTATAGGCAGGAGGGTATTGGTTAGGCAAAAAAGCTAAATATATTTTGAAGACTCACTCCTAGAAGTTTGGAGTTTGGCTTTTGTTTTTTTTTAATTTTGAATTGAAAAGCTAGACCCTCGCTGATTGGGCCGGTCTGATAATATTGGCAAAAGCTTTCAAAGGCTTGTCGCCAGTTGATACAGAAGTTTTTGAAAGCAAGCTGCGTTGAGAACAGCAGTGCCTAGAGTGAAATAATAAACCTTGGCAGTCTGGACCGGGGCAAAGCTGAACTTACATATTAATGCTAATGCCAGTCAACGTATGTTTGTGATATTTCTTTGAATTGTGGTAAGAATGAATTTATTAATCTTATTATTACAACCAAATTTGGTGTATGAGATACTGCTTGTTTGGGAAGGCTTTACGACTAAGTACAGAAGTCGCCAGCAGACTTATGCAGGGCCTGTGGTGTTGCACACAAGCAGTAAACATTAACATGAGTTGTATAACTTAAAATGATTTCCACAGTTACCAGTGGGAAGGCTAACCCACAATATTCTATGGGAGAGAATCATTGTTGCAGTGGCAGAGGCGTTGTAGCCATTAGGGAAAAGAATAGGAGCACTGGTATGAGTTGTTATCTCAGAAGAAAATGGTTGACATGGGGTGGTCAGAGAGATCTGACCCTTTTCTTTTATTGAATTATGCCATGTATTAATTGTGGAATGTTATTGTAGATATGTTATACATAATCATAACCTTGTTTCAGGGTTTTTTGTTCTGGTGCTACGGTAGTACCAGGACCCTGGTGAATTTACGAGAGAGAGAGAGAGAAATTGAAACTTTACTGGACCAAGCGGTCTACTATACTATACTACATCAGGGACTGTGTCAGTCTGGTCATTCGAGTGAACGAAAGGAAATTGTCAGCATCATATCTACTATCAACCTACAGATAAGTGCCTATGTGTCGGCACTACAATGGTCATCCACTGACTTTATTACCAGAGACATAAAATCTTTGATTATTAAATAACTTTTCCACAAGATACTAATATAAAGAAGAGGAATGATGCTAACACCCCACCCCACCATTAGTTACCAGTGTCACCCAGTGTAGAGAAATACCTAAATATAATTTGATTATAATAGTCCTTCGTATGGACAGAAGATCCATTGTGTGATAAATATTTATGTAAATAAAACCATAAATTTCATTTTGTTGTTGGTCCTGACTCAGAAAATTCCGAATCAGGGCAAATAAATTGTAATCTAGCATATTAAATAAAATTCAGCCACAGACTTCCATAAGTTGTATAATAGAGTGTTTGTTTGTGGTTGTGGTATTGACCCTGTCTTATATCTATATGTGATAGAATTTAAATGTATTTGTAGTAATACTTACACTACATTACACACTTGCATAACCCTAGACATTTGTAGTGGGTTTGATGGTATTGTATGATGGTGATATTACTAAATGTAATGTATGAGGCCAGCTGTGAAGGCTCCTGAGATAAAATGTAGTTGTGAATTGTCAGAAGGCCTTTCTTGCTACCACTACGACCTCACACTCAATTTTTTTTTTCTTAATGAATGTATCTATGTAAAATGTCTAGGGTAATGATATGTAATGTGGTGTGATAATTATAGATACACCCACAGATATTTAAGCAGACTAATAATATTAACAAATGTTAAAATACACTGAACTAACTCACGTGTGTAAAATTTTTGATAGAATTATATTACATTTATTTGTTCTGGATCAAGTTTTATGTTGACCAGAACTTTTTTAAAAAAAAAGGATTTAAAAAATTATGAAAGAAATGCATGGAATGTTACATAATAAATGCAAGAGTGTACATATATAAGTACTAGACTAGTTAGTTTTATTAAAATGTTCTAGTAGTCATCTACTTGGGAGGATAGTTAATGCTTGTGCTGTTGGGGTGAACTCATCACACCTGTCTATATTGACTACACAGTGTCCAGTAAATTGCAGGAATTTTATGGGGTATTAGTAACTAAAAGGCGTTGGTGAACTTCCAGCAGACCAGAGGCTCACTCATCTTGCATATGTAGCTCTGGTGCTGAAATCTGGTGGTCCCACCTCTCCGTGCTGGCGGGCAATAATAGTGGTCTCTGTCACAACGTACTGCACAGATACACTCGAGTAAAATCACCAACTGAATGGACACCGCCTTGTTGACAACTGAAACTCACAGCTCTGCAATCAAAGTATTGGCTATGTGTCAAAATTCTATTCTCTACCCACGTCTGGACACAACACGGACACAACAACCACATCATACAGACAGGTCAGATCTCTCTGACCAAACAGCACATTTACCATGGTGGTTTTACATCAGATAGGTCCTCCCAGACTATAGATTCTGAAAAATATTTATTAGTTTCCTTCCCTAAAAGTGGATAGGTAATATGTTTCATTATTCTCAACACTTGATCTGTCTTTCCTAACCCTTGCTGGAGTTTATGTATATTGTTGGTCCCTAGACCCTGACTTGGGCGGGGGGTCTAGAGCAAATCCCTACTTGTTTGTAAGGCTAGATTTCGATATGGCAGTATCAAATCACTCGAACATTAAACAATATTTAAAATATACAAAGAAATAATTTCAATCTTACCAGATTATGAATAAAGAACACAGAAATGCTAGCAAAACTCAGCTGAGCTGCTGGCTATAGTATGGCGTCCCTGAACTTATTTCACTTTCTTTCATTTGGAAATCACCACACTTTAAAATACTGTGTCTATCATCGAACAACTATTGAGGAATGGCCCCACTTGCGCGTCTGAGCGCCGATAAAATGATTGTCTGTGGCCAATCACTGCCTAGGTTTATTTCAAATTCAAATTTCCTACCCTAAAGTCATTTCAGTCATGCTTCAGTCAAGTATGGATGTTTATCTGTTAGTCTGTCCGTCTCTACTTGTTTTTTTTTTTTCAAAAAAACGTACTTGATTTTTGAACCAACCTTTCTCTCCCCTCCAAAATTTTGTCGTTAAAATTTATATTTAGACACAGCTCCCACCAATGTCCCTTCGCTTCCCTACTAAGTAGATTTGAACACCTGCGTCTCGAGGTCGTGTTTTTTTGTGCAAATAGCGACACTTTTTATTCCATACAGTCTGTCTCTGATGTGAACAACACTGTCTTTTGTCATTATCTTCAATATTATCTATCCGTCTGTAAAATTAAGAACATATTAGTTCACTGCTCAGAATGGGCCATCCGGCCAGCTAATTTTTATATTCCTAACATTAATATTACGAAAAAAGTTACTTTTTAATTTTTGTAATATTCCAAACATCTGCGTTCTGCCGCTGAATTCAAATCAAAGGCTTGGTATCGCAAAAGCGACCAATAAATGACTGTGGCGTAACATATCCAAGGTCCCCTTTGTCGAGTTCCTTACTTTATGTCAACTTGGGAAACGTGACTTTTCTCCGTTTTCCCCCCCAATTGCGTCTCCTTAGCCTTTCTAGTCTCACGCAATCTTTCCAGTCATATTTTTTTCCTTTTTATCCGCCGTTCCCCTCCTGTCTAGCAAGTCAATTTTTATGGAGGGTGATGACCCGCGGTCTGGGCGATCATGTACTATCAGCAGCCTACGCATTATGTTTTTATCCTTACATGTTATCTTTGGAGGTATTTTACCGTTGTATCTCTGTCAATTTCACTACACATCTCCCCACTTGAAAACATGCCTATGGCAAGTTCCAAAACCAGCGATACACATAGGTAAAATTACTCCTCACGTCTGCCACTACTCTAATTTTGATCACAGGGGTGCCGACTGAGGAAATCTGCACCGACATTCAATTTGCCTGGGATATATTGGATACTGAACTGATAAGGTTGAAGCAATAAAGACCACCTCAGCAATCTTGCGTTTTCATGCTTAGCCTGAGATAAGAATACGAGAGGCTGATGGTCCGTCTCCACCACAAATGTCCTACCATACAGATAGATTTGAAACTTCTTTATTGCCCAGATTAACGCTAAACATTCTTTTTCGCTTGTGGAGTATCCTTGTTCCGCCTTATTCAATTTACGGCTTGCATAAGCGACTGGTTTCAGTTCCCCATCAGGTGAAGATGATCTTTGCAACAAAGCCCCTCCTAGTCCTACATTACTTGCATCGGTTCTTAAGACAAAGTCCTGTGTCAAATCAGGCAGTTTGAGAATAGTGTTGCTGTCATTTTCGACGGAGTCATCTGTCAAGTTATTTGCTTATGTTTGTATCATAAGAATAATTGTGTCTTTACCTGCGATGTCAGGTTGATTAGGGGTTGTCTTCCCTTGTTTATTCATTCATTGTGTTTGACCTTTAGGGTCAGAGGTTGACAGTTCGGCGTAGGCCTATGGGAAGGTTTTTTAAGCGGGAGTGAGATATACTTCCGGGAAGCCGGGAGGTCCTGTTTTTCTGAAGGGACCAAGAGTCCATTGTTTTTCGGGGAGAATCTTCGAAGTAACTGCTATGGCAGTTTTCCCCAGTGAATCTCTGTGCGTCGGGATGACGACAGAATTCCTTGTGATGTTCTGAGGATTCATTTGCCAGGTAATACCGACCTTTATGCATTATTACGCTTTTCGGTGGCAGAACATGTAAAGGATTACCTAGGGTGAACAGCAGCTCACTGATCCGCCATTTCAGAACTTATATATTTGTGCTCGAGGTAGCCATCCAAGACTGTTAGTCTTATATTGTCCAGAAATCCAGTGACGAAGATATATATTGTGGGAGCCGCAGATTGGCGGAACTTCTATCTACAATAAGTATTACTGCAGGGTTGATGATAACCTATTTAACAGAAGTACACGGCCGACGTCAGAACGAGGCCTGTGCTTTCGGCTATTATACTACAGCCTGATATGTGCAATTGGCAGGGAGTGCCAAGTTGCACCTATGTGTCATAGTAACTAAGGCATCTGACGCGTTTAGTCAGAGACGCCAAGGGCGACGCTACGAACTGTCATTATTGAAGAACTTTGCTATTGACCATGCACGTCTATTCTGATGTTTACCTTTTTGAATGCCAAATGTATACCTATCGATGTCAGGTCAGCATGACCTTGTTACACTGACTGTTCCTGTTGATATTATGTGTGTTCCCGTCAATAAATGTCTTGAAACATGCCTGCAGTGTCAAAGCATCCTTGATTACTGCATGTGAGAGTATGGGTTGCAGGATCTACATCTATACGAGCCTAAACACATTCGCGTCTTCATTCGCACCCACACTCAATTCATCATACGCTCGCACTACACATCTAACAACATGTATACTGTCTTGGGCCAGTGATCACATCAACAAGAAAAAAAAGACAGTTACATTTCTGGTGGACCAGTTACGTGGGCTCTTATGATACATTTCTTGTCGCCAATGTGGCCTAGAAACTTACATTTCTGATGGACCAGATCTGTGGGTTTAAAAAGAACAGAGCGAGCATTTGACATTATTGTTGACATTTATGGATCCAGAAATTTACATTCCTGGTTGGCTGTTACATGTATGATGTCTCCAGTTTTGTCGAGAAAGTTACAAGAAGGACAAGTACACATTACACTTCTGATCTGTGGGTCTAAGCTACACACGGGACAGCCGTAACACACAGCGCTAATTCTACACTTGCAAGTTTTGGCTACAACAGGACAGATATAGGTCATCAACGGTTGACCCAAATAAACAGTACGAGCATTTATATTATAATGCTACATAAAGCATAACAAGACATGTACTGAAGTTAACTACTAGGCATTTGCTACGTGGACCATAACTGCATAGAAGGCGGGTTCCTATTGTAAACAGTACTGCTGGTTGTTACACGTTTCATTCAACAACAGACTTTTCTAGGTCAGAGCATTCAAGCTACATTGTTGGAGGTCAAGTGTCTGTAAACAGTACGTGAAAATAGTAAACATTCAATGTGCAAGCCCTAATTTGAGAAGGTCATAGTAACTTTGGTTCGTGAATACCACTTTATGTTACAGTGGATTTGACGTTCAGTGCGCGTTTGACATTTCGTTTCTGTGTTCGCAAGGAGCAAGGAATTTATTTTAGTTTCAGCTGTGACTGAACTTGTTCTGCAACACATTGAAATTGATTGCTATATGTTTATGTTACTTCTACTGTTTTTGGTGTATTTTTCTGCGGGTTTTTTCGGTTGGTGGGTCTTACGGTAAATATGCCACTTGATCGAGGCTTACTGTAAGCGTTCTGTAGGTGCAAATTTTTCTTAATTTGGAAATTTGCTAGTGACAATTGGTCGCTATTGATGTTAGCTGTGATGTAATTGTACTTAACGTTTGTTTTTGTAATATTTGTCTGTTTTTTCAGTTTTGATTGTCGATTTGTTTTTGTTTGTATTCTGTAGGTCTCTCCTTTCTTGTGTATTTCTCTACACATTTTTGGTTAAAACAGTGTTGCCATTTGTATTGTTTTGTATTTTTGTCTTTTTTTTTTTTTTGGTTGTACTACATTACTGTCATACACTGTCTACATACACATACTTGGTCATGTTTTGATAATATTGATAAGGTAGACTCTTCATATAGAGTTTGTTAATAAAATATTATTATATAAGATATTTATACAAGTTCTTTGATAAAAGACTTGTTATCTACAAAGATTGAGACAAGGTGAAATACATATTCAAGTTCTTTATAAAAAAAAGACTTGTGCCCATAGTGAGTGGGATATAAGGGAATTTTTTTTTCCACAGGTACTCAGGTGATTTTTTTGGGTACATTATAAACAAGAGGAACATACAAAGTCTTTGTCTAAGACTAAGACAGTAAAATAAAGTGAAGTGAGTATACAAGTCTATCATTTCAGACTTGTCTCCCATTAAAGTGGGATAATTTAATATATTTGCTTCTGCAAGTTACTGATCTCAGTAGACAAGATGTCTACATTGGACTACTTTATTACACAAGGGAGAGCCCTTGATAAGACTGGTCAACAGTTAGAACAATGGGCTGTTGCTCAGTATGACAAAGCATTAGCTGCAGAAGAAAAAAAAGCTCAGGCTGAAGAGAAAAGATTAGAAAGAGAAGCTGATATTGCTGCTGAACAAAAGAAATTGCAGATGCAGGTGGAGGAAAGGAGATTTGAAGCTGAACAAAAGAGAGTAGACAAAGAGGCTGCTGCAGAGGAGAGGAAAGCTCAAGCTGCTGCAGAGGAGAGGAAAGCTCAAGCTGCTGCAGAGGAGAGGAAAGCTCAAGCTGCTGCAGAGGAGAGGAAAGCTCAAGCTGAGGCTGAAATCAGAAAAATGGAACATGAGGAAAGAAAACAGAAGATGGAACTTGATGAAAAAACTCGCAACTTTGGAGTTAGAGAAATTGAAATTGGCGAGTACGGGTGCTCAGCAAACAACTTCGAGTACGACAAGGGAGTTTGTTAGTAGGATTAAATTGCCTCATTTCAATCCTTTAAAGGATGACGTAGCAGATTATCTAGATAGATTCCAATTTTTGTGCGATACGCATAACATAAAAAAGGAAAAAAATATGTTGAACAACTGATGCCATTTTTTACAGGTGACACAGTGACTACTCTTATGACAATAGACGAACATGAGAGGACTAATTATGATGTTGTCAGGGCAGCATTACTAAAAAAAATATCAACTAAAACAAGAAGACTATCGTCTTCGTTTTAGGACAATGTTGCCAGAAAATGGAGTAGATTTCTCTGATTTTGTTACAAAGATACGTCGTACATTTACACGATGGGTTGAGTTGTCTCAGATTGAGAAAACATATGAAGGTCTAATGGACTTATTATTGCGAGATAAGGTTTTGTCATCTGTTAATGATTCTTTTCTTGCATTCCTTCATGAGCGTAAGCCTAAAAACTTAAAAAAAATGGAGGAATACTGTTGTCAGTATGCCACAGCACATCCCCATGCTACAGTTAGCAATTCTAAAGTGAAAGAAGGGTTGCCAGCTGCTTCGGCAACACCATATGGCCCTAATTTCAAAAAAAAAATTTCAGGGTGCTCAACAAAATTGGAATAGGGGAAGTAATCAAAATTACACTCAGAAGCGGAGTAATCCAACACATGATGGTTCTTCGTCTATGCAGTGGAGACAAGATGGTAGTTCTCGTAATTTTAGTGGTAATAATTTGAGACACTTTCGCAAAGGCTATCCAAATAATAACTATTCAAATTTTCGAGGTAATCATTCTCGACGTCAAGATTATGACGATGGTGAATTTAGAAACCGGGATTCAAACCGGAATGATGATTACAATAGGCAATATGATAACAATTACAGGGGAAATGATAGTCGAAATAATTACAGGAAATGAAATCGAAATAATTACAGGGGAAATAATCGAAAGGCAGGTAGACCTAGGTTTAACAAGAAAAGACCTTACCAACAGGCAAACTCTGCGCAACAAGAGTTTGATGGAGCCTGTAATACAGTAAATGATAGTGGTAACTCTAGGGCTATCACTGGTTGTGCTTTCGATTTTGGGAGAGCAACTGAATGCCCCCAATGCTTAACATTGTTTGACTCATCAACTGTATCTACGCTAAGTTGTGGTCACCCTCTTCCTGCTCTACCTGCTACAGTTGCGCATGATGGGAGAGGATCTCTCATCTTAGATAAAGGTCTAATAAATGATAGGCTAGTCTCAGTACTTTTCGATTCGGGATGTACTACCGTCGGGGTTAAGGAGTCTCTGATAGATCCTTGCTGTGCCACTGGAAAAACAATCAAATGTGTTACATTTGGTGGTACTATGGAAAGCTATCCTACTGCTATTATTAGGATTGACACTCCTTTCTTCACAGGAGATGTCCATGCATGTCTTCTTCCTAATCCTATTGCGGATCTTATAATCGGTCGTATTCATGGGGTTAAGGAATGCACCCCGCAACAAATTTCTAGTTGGGAAGAAAAAAAACATTCAAACGGTCAATGCAGTGGTGACAAGAGCTCAAGCTCTTAATCCCCCAACTTCATCTGATAATAGTAATGAAGTTGATAGCCAAGACGAGCACTTGGTGATTTCCCATGACTCGTTTGTTAAACGTCAAGAAGAGGATCCTTCTTTGAAGAAATACTTCCTTCTTGCAAAGAAAGGGGATCCCAATCAAAATACGAATCACAAATCGTATATTACTATGAAGAATGGTATATTGGTACGAATGGTACAACACTCGGACAAGTCTATGCATTCGCAAATTCTTGTGCCTAAGTGTATGAGAGCCTTAATTCTTCGGCATGCACACGATTCTCAGTGTGCTGGACACATGGGTTTTTCCAGAACTAAAACTAGAGTCCTTGCGTCATTCTTTTGGCCATTCGTGAATAAAGACATCCGAATTTATTGCCGATCTTGCAAAATTTGTCAAGAGGTCAAGTCTAGGGGTCCGAGACATGCTGCTCCTATTCAGGCTGCAGATATTCCGATTCGGCCGTTTCAGAAAATGGCTATAGACATCATTGGTCCGTTCAAAATTAAGTCAGCCAGAGGACACCAATTTATCCTCACTTGCGTGGACATGTGCACGCGTTGGCCAGAGGCTATTCCTCTGAAGAGCATATCAACTGTCGATATCGCTGATGCTCTTTGGCTCGTATTTTCTCGTCTGGGATTCCCCGGAGAAATACTGTCGGATCACGGCACTCAGTTAATTTCGGACGTTATGTCTCAGGTAATGGCTACGCTAGACATTAAAAGGTCTCTCAGTAGTATTTATCATCCAATGTCCAATGGATTGGTAGAACGTCTTAACAGGACACTAAAGAACTTACTTGGCAAGATAACGGAGGATCATCCTGAAGATTGGGACAGGGTTTTACCTGCAGTCCTCTTTGCCTATAGAGAGGTTCCCAACGAGCATACAGGGTTTTCTCCTTTCGAACTTGTCTTTGGCGCGCAAAACCGCGCGGGGGCCAATGTCCTTGTTACACGATTTGATAACTTCCGATAATATTGACGATGATACACAATCGTCATATGAATATGTTATAGCTCTTAGAGAAAAGATTATCGAATCGTGCAGGTTAGCAACTTCATCTTCCGAATTTGCGAAAGAAAAAGCTAGGCGATTTGCTAATAAGAAAAGACGCCTACGTCAACTTTGTCCTGGAGACAAAGCATATGTCTTACTGCCCTCAAGAGAGAATAGACTTCTCATTTCTTGGAAGGGTCCATACACTATAGTCTCGAAAATTTCTGATGTCGACTATATTGTCGATGTGGATGGAAGGCATAAAACCTTCCATATAAATATGCTAACAGAGTTTATTGAACGTCCAGACTATTTACAGCCTATTTTCCAGGCGACGGACGACTCTCCAGTTCAACATGGTCACATCTCATCCCTGTCTGTTATACAGGATGAGGAAACTATTTTTTCTGACGTGAACTTACCTCTTCCTGCGATTCCACTTACTTCAACGGAATCGTGGAGAGACGTTACAGTCTCTTCCAACTTGTCTTTTGAGGAACAGCGTCAAGTATCCTCTACGTTACAATCATATCAGGATGTCCTTACCGACATTCCTGGACACACACAGATGTCATAGAACATGACATCATACTTACTGATCGTAATCCGATCAGAGTAAGACCATACCCAATACCTATTCATTTTCAAGCACAAGTCGAGAAAGAATTGGATGAAATGATTCAACTACAAATAATTGAACCATCCACTTCAGCTTATTCTTCGTCGATAGTTATTGTTCGAAAGAAAGACAATAACATACGTCTTTGCGTTGATTATCGCAAATTAAATCAAGTTACGAAGTTCGATGCTGAACCTATGCCGTTATTAGATGATCTACTTATTAGACTTTCTAAAGCTAAATTCTTTACTAAACTAACTAGACTTGTCGAAAGGTTATTGGCAAGTCCCACTGACGGAACACGCCAAACCTCTCACTGCTTTTTCGACACCTAGGGGTCTGTTTCAATGGAATTTTATGCCTTTCGGGCTTATGAACGCCCCAGCGACTTTCGTGCGCATGATGCGACGAATTCTATCAGATCGTGCAGATGTCATTGCATATTTAGACGACATCTGTTTTTTTCAGCGATACTTGGGAAGAACACTATGTGGGTCTAAAGGAATTGCTATCTACTCTACGTGAGCATAGTTTGACTGCTAAACCCTCTAAAGCTTTTGTTGGGTTTAGTGAAATTTCCTTCCTAGGTCATCGAGTTGGTCATGGTCTGTTGAAGACAGAGGACCAAAACATTTCAAAGATATTAAATATCTCGGTTCCGAAGACAAAAAAGCAAGTGCGTAGTCTCTTGGGATTGATACAATTCTATGGAAGATTCATTGAGAATCTGTCCTCCATTATGGCACCACTTTCAACGTTATTGAAAAAAGGTTCTCCTAATATGGTGCGTTGGTCCCAAGAATGCCAATCTTCATTGGATCAGGTTAAGAATTTGTTCTCATCTCATCCTATCTTAAGACTACCGACGATTGATAAGACTTTTGTCCTTCGTAGTGATGCCTCTTCCACTGGCATTGGAGCGGCACTAATGCAGGAATATTCAGGAACTCTGCATCCTGTAATGTATATTTCTAGGAAGCTGAATGCGGCAGAAAGGAATTACTCGGTTTTGGACCGTGAATTGTTGGCTATGGTTTGGTCCATTCTTAAGCTACAAAGGTTCCTTCTGGGCGCGCATTTCTTTATGGAAACCGACCAAAAAGCTCTTACGGCTATGCAAAGTAAGGATTTGAAGAGCTCGAGATCTACTCGTTATGCTATTGCTCTTCAGCCTTTCCATTTCACGGTGCGAGCTATCCGTGGTTCGGATAATGTGATGGCGGACATATTGTCTAGATGCCCACATGATTCCAGTTAAATCTTGTGTCCTAGTTTTTCCTGATATATTTTCAGACTTAGGTCTGTCCTTAATATCATAATATGTTGTAATACAAATGTATTTGGATGATGTTTAGATAATTTAACAAAATTTCATTTTGTCCATCCATCAGTGATATGTTGCTAAAATAGCATTGACATTTGTATATTGCTATGATTATATTATTTAGTAATGTTTGATATATGATTGGTATTGCCAGCAACTTAGGTTTCTTGAATGGTATCCCTTAGTTTGTTTGGCTTAAAGGAAATATTTTCTCCTATGTTGGGAGATGATTTGTACCCTCTTCTATTGTACCTGATATTAGGTTCATTGTTTGCATGAGCACAGAAGTGATACTGGTGCTATCTTGCTCATGAACATATTAAAAAAAAAAAAAAATTGCATTTTTTTTTTTTACAGGGGGGTGGTAGTAATGTTGCTGTCATTTTCGACGGAGTCATCTGTCAAGTTATTTGCTTATGTTTGTATCATAAGAATAATTGTGTCTTTACCTGCGATGTCAGGTTGATTAGGGGTTGTCTTCCCTTGTTTATTCATTCATTGTGTTTGACCTTTAGGGTCAGAGGTTGACAGTTCGGCGTAGGCCTAGGGGAAGGTTTTTTAAGCGGGAGTGAGATATACTTCCGGGAAGCCGGGAGGTCCTGTTTTTTCTGAAGGGACCAAGAGTCCATTGTTTTTCGGGGAGAATCTTCGAAGTAACTGCTATGGCAGTTTTTCCCCAGTGAATCTCTGTGCGTCGGGATGACGACAGAATTCCTTGTGATGTTCTGAGGATTCATTTGCCAGGTAATACCGACCTTTATGCATTATTACGCTTTTCGGTGGCAGAACATGTAAAGGATTACCTAGGGTGAACAGCAGCTCACTGATCCGCCATTTCAGAACTTATGTATTTGTGCTCGAGGTAGCCATCCAAGACTGTTAGTCTTATATTGTCCAGAAATCCAGTGACGAAGATATATTGTGGGAGCCGCAGATTGGCGGAACTTCTATCTACAATAAGTATTACTGCAGGGTTGATGATAACCTATTTAACAGAAGTACACGGCCGACGTCAGAACGAGGCCTGTGCTTTCGGCTATTATACTACAGCCTGATATGTGCAATTGGCAGGGAGTGCCAAGTTGCACCTATGTGTCATAGTAACTAAGGCATCTGACGCGTTTAGTCAGAGACGCCAAGGGCGACGCTACGAACTGTCATTATTGAAGAACTTTGCTATTGACCATGCACGTCTATTCTGATGTTTACCTTTTTGAATGCCAAATGTATACCTATCGATGTCAGGTCAGCATGACCTTGTTACACTGACTGTTCCTGTTGATATTATGTGTGTTCCCGTCAATAAATGTCTTGAAACATGCCTGCAGTGTCAAAGCATCCTTGATTACTGCATGTGAGAGTATGGGTTGCAGGATCTACATCTATACGAGCCTAAACACATTCGCGTCTTCATACGCACCCACACTCAATTCATCATACGCTCGCACTACACATCTAACAACATGTATCCTGTCTTGGGCCAGTGATCACATCAACAAGAAAAAAAAGACAGTTACAAATAGGCTTGCTAGTGAGTTTTTCCTTTAACTCTTGGAACGCTAGTTCACATTGTGCAGTTCAAATAATTTTATCTGGAAGTCCCTTGCGAGTCAGATCAGTCAGAGGAGCACAAATAGCGTTAAAATTCTTGATGTATTTCTGATAAAATCCGCATAACGACACAAATGATCGCACGTCCTTTTTTGTTTGCGGCCTAGGTGCTCTCTGCAGTTTTTTCCAAGTTCTTAGGATCAGGGGTCATATTACCCTGATATACAGTGTGTCCCAAGAATTCCAACTCTTTGCATCCAATACAACATTTTGTTGGCCTAGCAGTTAAGTTCGCCTCCCGAAGTCTATCAAACAACATCTCCAGAGCTTCAATGTGTTCTTCAAATGTCTCTGTGGCGACGAGAATATCATCCATGAAATTCGTGATACATGGGTTATTCAGGGATCCAACAATTTGCGCATCATCCTTGAAAACACACTCGGAGCATTTTTCAGTCCGAATGGTAGCATATTGAATTCATAATGTCCATCCGAAGTGCTAAAAGCCAAATAAGGTCTCACTTCAGGCTTCACTGGGATCTGGTAATAGCCTTTACTAAGATCCACCTTTGAAAAGTATTTTGCCTTGTTCAGTCTGGCAAATAACTGTTTTGTGTCTGGTAATGGATCCACTTGTCCTTCTGTGACAGCATTCAGTTTCCTGTAATCTATGCACAGTCTGTGTTCCCCAGACGGTTTTCTCAACAAAACGACACTAGAACTAAAAGATGATTCACTGTGCGAAATAATCCCCTCCTTCAACAAATACTCTATTTCTTCCTTCAATGCCTTCTCCTTCGCGAACGGAATAGAATAGGCTCTCATACAGATTGGGTTTGAGTCTACCAGTTTCATGTCATACTGTAGCAAATTTGTATGGCCTGGTTTATCTGTTAATACATCTGTATGTTCCTCCAGAACCTGTTGAACTCTCTCCCTCTGGTTTTTAGTCAGGTGCTTACTGACTTTTACCTGGGCTGCGGTTTCACAAGGATGTAATGGGTATTCATGTGAGGTGAGTGGTTCTTTTTGCATCTGGGTTGCAATAGCCAAGGTCAATAAGGGGGTGCTTTCCTGGAGTGGTCTGTCCAGATACTTCTTTAACAGGTTTACATGATAAACTTTCTCCTTCCCCTTTTTGTCAATTTTATAGTTTGTTCTAGACACCTTCTCTAGAACCGTATATGGACCTTGCCAACCAATTTGTAATTTATTCTGGCTTCCGGGTAGTAGAAGCAGCACCTTCTCTCCGACTGCCAGTTCCCTGTCCTTTGCCTTCCTATTAAAATATGCTGCATGTTTCTTCCTGGCTTGCTTCAAATTATCATTTGCCAGTTTCCATCCAGCTTTCAAACGAGTGGTCAGTTCGTTCACGTATTGATACGATGAGGTAACAGTCTCTTCCGCCTTCTCATCTGTCCAGGTCCTTAATAAAGCTTCTAATGGACCTTTTATTGGCCTCCCAAATAGCAGAGTTGCGGGAGCCATCCCGGTTGAACTATGTGGTACCTCCCGGTACGCAAACAATGCGGCGGGCAGGAATTGATCCCACAGATCCGGTTTTTCGTGTGCCAGCTTTCTCAGGATAGAAATGAGAGTCCCGTTGAACCTCTCTACCTGGCCGTTCCCTTGTGGATGGTACGGACTACAATGAAAGTGTCTGGCTTGAAATAGCTTAAAAACTTCTTCCGTTAGTTTCCCCTTGAACTGAGAACCATTATCCGTCAAGATTTGATGCGGGAATCCTAATCGGGTAAATATTGTAAGTAGTGCCTCTGCTACATGTTTTGAATCAATTGATGGCAGGGCTACCGCCTCTCCCCACATAGAACAAGTGTCCACCAGAGTAAGGATGTAACTGTTCCTCCTCTTGGTCCGAGTGAGAGGTCCTACAATATCCACTGCAACCCTCTCAAAAGGTGTTCCCACTATGGGCATTTCCCCTAGAGTTGCAGGAGCAGTCCAGTGCTTTGGAGCTACCCTTTGACATTCTGGGCAGGATTTGACATATATTTTTTATATCCTCCGTTATCCCTGGCCAGAAGTAATGACAAGCTATACGCTGTCCTGTGGCGCTGATCCCCATGTGACCACTGAAGGGAATCGCATGCCCGAGTTCCATCACTTTATCTCTATATGAAGTGGGAAGAACCAGCTGGTTGTGACCATTTGTTCCAGTTCCGGCCTTCCTGTATAAGAGTTTGTTCTTCATGAAATATTCCCCCTTGCTCGGAGGTGTGTGGCATTTGGGCAATTTTTTAAAATAGGGCTTGAGTGTCCTATCCTCAGCCTGCGCCTTCCTCATCTCCTCTGGATGAGCATTTATAGGTTCACCTTCTTCCTCCTTCTTCTGTGACCTGGTCTGCACTGTCGCCATGATCACAGGTTTCTCGGGATTCCCCAAGAAGACGTATCTACACCCCAATATCAGAGGGTAGATGGGTTCATCTATCACTGCTGCTCTGATTTCTCCCTCCACATAGCGAGTTTTCACCGTTATCCTTGCGATGGGAAGTGTCATGAGTGGTATGTCCTTAGTCGCTCCTTGTATTTCCACTGTTTCTGTGGTATACTGACTTGGGTCCACTAGGCTAGACTTCACAACTGAATCATAATCCAAACCTGTATCATAAAGGCACCTTATGGTGACCCCATTACAAATAACATCCTCACAAACTGGGGGGTGATAAGGTTCCTGTTGTCCATTAGGATTAACCTTTAATCTTCGCGTCCCCGACTTCATTGCAGCAATGTTTGAAGGTTTCCTTCTACAAAATTCGGTGTTATGGTTATCCTTCTTGCACCATTTACACCATCTTTTTCCTTGGTTCAACGGTTTTCTTTCATTGAACTTTTGGTCATTGAACTGTGAGTTTCTGTCGCGATAGTCATTTCTTGGCCGCTCAAAGTTTGTCCTACCTTTATTTCCCTGCTCTCTATTATCAAATTTATTAAATTGCTGTGGAGCTTTAAAATTGTCTATGTGCTTCTTTTTAGCACCACTTACCTCTGCCTGAGCTGCCTGATACCTCTCAGCAACATTTAAAATTTCCCCCAACTTCTCTGCACCTTGTTCCATGAGAAATTTTCTCATGTCTGGAGCCATAGACTCTCTCAATTGCTCAATCATGATCATTTCTTTAAGATCTTGGGTCTTCCCCAGAGCCGTCCATTTCTCCAAATAGGTTTCCAGTCTAGCAGAGAATTGGTGGTATGTCTCCCCAAACAACAGTTTGGCATTTCTAAATTTCTTACGATAAAATTCACCATTCTTCTCGTACCTTAATAACAAAGCCTGCTTTAACATGTCATAATTGTCTTGGTCTTCCCTGTTCATTTTGGCAAATACTTCATAAGAAGTACCTCTCAATCCCTGTGATAGCTTTAAACTCCACCTCTCTCTCTCTAACCCATATGTAGTAGCTAATAACTCAAAACGTCCTAGGTACCCCTCTATGTCATCGTCTTTTTCAACAAAATGGTCTAAATGAAACCCCATAGCTGAGTTTGAGGCTCCCAGACTGGGCGTAGCATCTGAGGCAAAAGGGCTGGCACCATTTTCAGGAGCCGGGCCTTGTAATTCCAGCTCCCTTAGTCGTAATTCGTGCTCCCTCTGCAACCTTCTATCTTCTGCCTCCCTTTGCTGTCGTTTTTCTTCTGCCTCCCTTTGCTGTCGTTTTTCTTCTGCCTCAATCTGCAGCCTCTTAATTTCTCTATCAGCCTCAAGTTGTAACCTCTTCTCTTCAGCTACCTTTCTATCTTCCCTTTCAATATATTTATCACATTCAGCCGTTACATATTGAATTAAAATCTGACCATCCATTCCCATCTCCTTTGCGGTCAGCACAGCAGCTGATCGGAATTTTGCTAGCTCCGCCATACTTTTCAGACAATATAATAATATACAAGCTAAATCTCTAACCAGTAAATACACTAAGTACTTCTTATGACTATAGTCTAACTAATTCTAACTAACCAGTTAACTAATTAATTATCACTGGCTGTGAAGATTCACCAACTTTTATCTGCAGGGACACTTTTAATTTTAAAGGGAATTTCACAATTTTTTTTTCCCTAATTTTATTTCTCCAACCAGGAGATCCTAATATTACTGTTGGGCTAATTATCCCTGGACAAGACCCCAATGTATGTAGTGGGTTTGATGGTATTGTATGATGGTGATATTACTAAATGTAATGTATGAGGCCAGCTGTGAAGGCTCCTGAGATAAAATGTAGTTGTGAATTGTCAGAAGGCCTTTCTTGCTACCACTACGACCTCACACTCAATTTTTTTTTTTCTTAATGAATGTATCTATGTAAAATGTCTAGGGTAATGATATGTAATGTGGTGTGATAATTATAGATACACCCACAGATATTTAAGCAGACTAATAATATTAACAAATGTTAAAATACACCGAACTAACTCACGTGTGTAAAATTTTTGATAGAATTATATTACATTTATTTGTTCTGGATCAAGTTTTATGTTGACCAGAACTTTTTTTTAAAAAAAAGGATTTAAAAAATTATGAAAGAAATGCATGGAATGTTACATAATAAATGCAAGAGTGTACATATATAAGTACTAGACTAGTTAGTTTTATTAAAATGTTCTAGTAGTCATCTACTTGGGAGGATAGTTAATGCTTGTGCTGTTGGGGTGAACTCATCACACCTGTCTATATTGACTACACAGTGTCCAGTAAATTGCAGGAATTTTATGGGGTATTAGTAACTAAAAGGCGTTGGTGAACTTCCAGCAGACCAGAGGCTCACTCATCTTGCATATGTAGCTCTGGTGCTGAAATCTGGTGGTCCCACCTCTCCCTGCTGGCGGGCAATAATAATGGTCTCTGTCACAACGTACTGCACAGATACACTCGAGTAAAATCACCAACTGAATGGACACCGCCTTGTTCACAACTGAAACTCACAGCTCTGCAATCAAAGTATTGGCTATGTGTCAAAATTCTATTCTCTACCCACGTCTGGACACAACACGGACACAACAACCACATCATACAGACAGGTCAGATCTCTCTGACCAAACAGCACATTTACCATGGTGGTTTTACATCGGATAGGTCCTCCCAGACTATAGATTCTGAAAAATGTTTATTAGTTTCCTTCCCTAAAAGTGGATAGGTAATATGTTTCATTATTCTCAACACTTGATCTGTCTTTCCTAACCCTTGCTGGAGTTTATGTATATTGTTGGTCCCTAGACCCTGACTTGGGCGGGGGGTCTAGAGCAAATCCCTACTTGTTTGTAAGGCTAGATTTCGATATGGCAGTATCAAATCACTCGAACATTAAACAATATTCAAAATATACAAAGAAATAATTTCAATCTTACCAGATTATGAATAAAGAACACAGAAATGCTAGCAAAACTCAGCTGAGCTGCTGGCTATAGTATGGCGTCCCTGAACTTATTTCACTTTCTTTCATTTGGAAATCACCACACTTTAAAATACTGTGTCTATCATCGAACAACTATTGAGGAATGGCCCCACTTGCGCGTCTGAGCGCCGATAAAATGATTGTCTGTGGCCAATCACTGCCTAGGTTTATTTCAAATTCAAATTTCCTACCCTAAAGTCATTTCAGTCATGCTTCAGTCAAGTATGGATGTTTATCTGTTAGTCTGTCCGTCTCTACTTGTTTTTTTTTTTTTCAAAACGTACTTGATTTTTGAACCAACCTTTCTCTCCCCTCCAAAATTTTGTCGTTAAAAGTTATATTTAGACACAGCTCCCACCAATGTCCCTTCGCTTCCCTACTAAGTAGATTTGAACACCTGCGTCTCGAGGTCGTGTTTTTTTGTGCAAATAGCGACACTTTTTATTCCATACAGTCTGTCTCTGATGTGAACAACACTGTCTTTTGTCATTATCTTCAATATTATCTATCCGTCTGTAAAATTAAGAACATATTAGTTCACTGCTCAGAATGGGCCATCCGGCCAGCTAATTTTTATATTCCTAACATTAATATTACGAAAAAGTTACTTTTTAATTTTTGTAATATTCCAAACATCGGCGTTCTGCCGCTGAATTCAAATCAAAGGCTTGGTATCGCAAAAGCGACCAATAAATGACTGTGGCGTAACATATCCAAGGTCCCTTTTGTCGAGTTCCTTACTTTATGTCAACTTGGGAAACGTGACTTTTCTCCGTTTCCCCCCCAATTGCGTCTCCTTAGCCTTTCTAGTCTCACGCAATCTTTCCAGTCATATTTTTTTTCCTTTTTATCCGCCGTTCCCCTCCTGTCTAGCAAGTCAATTTTTATGGAGGGTGATGACCCGCGGTCTGGGCGATCATGTACTATCAGCAGCCTACGCATTATGTTTTTATCCTTACATGTTATCTTTGGAGGTATTTTACCGTTGTATCTCTGTCAATTTCACTACAACATTATACGTAGCTATCATACATACTAGTCAAGAATAGGTCTGATTAAGGTCATAAGGTGGTAGCAGAAAGTACTCTGATAACTCAACCCAAAATTTGTTATAATCAGGGACCTTCACAGCTGACCTCATTCAGTACACTAGAAATATTGAATGATAACATCTATTAACATCAAATCCACCACACATATTGGTAGGCTTGTCCGGGATTTGAACTTTTCATTAGGTAAACTCCCAACACCAGCTATATTGGGTAACTTGCTTTTGGGATTTTAAACTTCTCCTAATACATGTATAGGAATCCCATATAAATAAAATTAAAAGTATTCTTTTGTGGAAATTAAATAGTGGATGAACTGTTGGTGCCTGTAGTTGTTGTTTAATTAGAGTAAATAAGTTACCTTAGTATATTGTTAACCTTGCTTGATACAATATGGCTGATTTGGTAAAGTTCAGATCTGCTGCTGTGCAGACTGCCAGAGACATGAACATGGAGGGTCAAGTCTTGATTGACTATGTCACCTCAGAATGTGATAAGTTCATTGCTAGGGAAGAACATAGGTTAGCTGAAGAGAGGAGAATGCAGTTAGAAGATGCTAGGGAGGTTAAGAAATTAGAGGCTGAGAAAGAAATCAAAAGGTTACAAATTGAGGCTGACAAGGAGGCTAGGGCCTTAGAGGCTGATAGAGAGGCTGAGATCAAGAGGTTCCAATTTGAGGAGAAAAAAAATGAAGCAGAAGAAAAGAGATTGGCTGCCGAAAGGGAAGCAGAAGATAAAAGATTAGAAAGGGAAGCAGAAGATAAAAGATTAGAGAGGGAAGCAGAAGATAAAAGATTACAAAGGGAGCATGAGTTGCGACTAAGGGAATTAGAGTTGCAAGGCCATGCTCCTGAAAATGGTCACAGCCCCTCTACCTCTGATGGTACTGTTAGTCAGGGGGCCTCCAACTCAGCTATGGGGTTCCACTTAGATTTTTTTGTTGAAAGAGATGATGATATTGAATCATATTTAAGTAGGTATGAGGTATTAGCTACAACTTATGGGCTAGAAAAGTGTCACGTAGGGTTTATATTCATTTAATTTCCTACATCTTCTTCCTATTCTTTCACATAAACTCTCTCTTTTAATATCTCTGTACTTTTTTCCTGTATATTTTTTCATCCATTCGTTTTGCGAATATTATTTTCATATAATTCGCAAACTTTACCTGTTTTCCTTTCTCTTAAACTGAGAATCGCGCTAGGACGATATTACGTAGATGTCAGGGCTGCAGGGCGTCAGAAGGCGTGATAAGTCGGTTCGCTGAACATAGGACGTAGCAAATCGTCTACATTCTCACCGAGCGCGCGAGCTTCTTCTCGGCATTAGTCCCGGTGAGGTGTGATACTTTACATCTGCACCGGTCAGTATCCAGACATTTGGCTGGAAAATCCCAAACTGACACGGCGCTCACTTGGGCCATGGTCAGCTGTAGTGTGAAAACTGCCCTACAATGGAGTCAGGCTGTCTGGGATTTGAAACTGACACGCGTACATCGTGGTCAGTAGGTGACAGTTACGACACGCGTTAAGCGGACGTAAATGTTGGGAGTAGGGGAGATAATTTCGCTTGGCGAAGTAAGTTGGGGCCCTTTGTCTGATTTTAAGATATTGGCCAAGTTTGAAACTTTAATTTCATTCTCGCTCATAGACTCCACAGTAGATAGGTCGCTCGAAAAAACAGAATAGCTGTTAGCGAAGATCTCAGTTTGTTTCGGCAATTTGTCGAACTTCTAGACTTCCAGAAATATTTTCAGCATTTTTATTCTTAAGTTGTGCGACTACCTGTAATTCTGTGGTTGAGGTAATTAATATGATAGATATATAGATTTTGTGAGTGTTAAAGTGTTAAATCGCTTAATTCATTTAAATCTATTTCTTTAGCGCAGAAGAGAAATAAAGTGGTAGGCTATTATATTTTCTAGGGAAGCATTCAGTGGAAAGCAGACTAAAAAATTTAATTTCTAGCTTATAACGGCAATTGTAGCTATTTATGAATTTAATTTAACTGCTAATACTCAGTCGAGTGTATTTTTTCTAAACTAACGTATAAACTCTAGAATCCAGCCTCAGGAATGATGACGGGATACGCACGTGTTCCTAATTTATGAGGAATGCTGATTTTTAAATATAACTTACGTCACGGGAAGTTTAAATGATAAGCAAAGCTCTCTGCTTGCAAGTTTAAATGTAAGTTTTTAACCAGTACAGATTCTGTTTATTATATTATATGTGTTATTTTTCCTCCACACAGTGAAAGTTTTGGGGTGACCCTAACTTTACCAGCACCTAGTAGTAGTTTCCATACTTGTGAAGAAATAGACAGTCCTTATTTTGAACCACGTGGGTTTTCTCAAGTAACACTGATCTGACGGTGCAAGTTAGACAGAAATACTAATATCCCTATAACGGGTTTTCAAAGACTGTAATGATAAATACTGGACCTTGGAGCCAGCACTTAATTTCTTCTAGAAAATCTATATAATTTGCTGCTTGGTGGCGTGAATATTAACAATCATTTCCCGACTAGATTATATCTTGTGGACAAATCTGTGGTGTGACTAAAGTGAATCCTATACTGAGGGAAGGCACCGACCTGACATTCATCATTTTTTTAGAAACCTACGCTAGTGACACTGTGCTCTGCTAACTCCCGCGCCTGGAATAATTGTTAGGTGACTTAATCAGACATTTGAACAAATTTGCATACCCAAGTAGTCGTTCCCGGAGACTCCAAGTTAAATACGTCTTTTGGAACTGGGGACTTCTTGGCAGAAGACTGCATTTTTTGAGTCTGTGTGAAAATCTAAAATCAATGTGTTCCAAGAGGCAGTGAGCAAAGTCGTGAGTACCTGAATGAGAAGCCATGGCGGAATGAATGAGTGTACGCTGGTCTGAGTGATATTTTCACTATTATATCTTTGACACCCTGTTGCTGTCCTAATTTTTTTTTCCCAATCTGCATAATTTGTTGCTAAGGCTAGAGTTCTTGTGTTTTTGTCTTAGGTTAAATCAGATTTTTTTCAAACTCTGTGCATATAATTACGAGATAAAACAAAGAAAAACTCTTAGACTCAAACCCTATGTATCTGTGACTCTGGCGCCATCATCTGTTCTCTTAACGGGGCCGGGCTAAACCTAGAGTTAACACTATAACGGGGCTATCATCCTTGCAACATTTCCTTGATTTTTTATGACTATGTGTATATGTATTTTCCTTGATGTACTTTCTTTGATGTTGTGAGCCGATTTTTCCTGATAATAAAATCGCTCTTGAACTTAATAATCGTGTTTGGTCATTGTTATAGTTTTCCCACGTCTGTGTGTTTACCTGTCGTCACGTGTATGTGCGTGCCTGTGAGTGATAGAAATATACGTAATATGTATATTGGTGTAGTCTGTCTGACGATGTAACAACTGTTGTAGAAGATAGGTGAGAGAGAGAAGAATTCTTTTCGCTTTCAGAGACAGCCACTATATCAAAATCTATCATCTCACGTGTGTGGAAATTCTATTACCTTTCACTAACTCTCACTGAGTCTATCACCTATTCGAACCTATTCAGAAGGGACCAAACCTAGTCTTAATTCTCCTATCGGAAATCTACGACAAATGAGGGCTCGTTTCCGGTCTTTGAACTTAGAATAGGAAGACGAGTACGACAAACGTGGACTCGTCTATCTGGATTTTGTACTTAGATTCTGTATTCTGATATAGAGTAAGAGTGTGATGTCTTGTGACTGTGTATCTTTTAAAAAAAATTACCCCCTAGACTAGCGATCTGTTTACGGGCGTGCTGACCACACAAACTAATAAGTTTTTTTTTTTCCACAGCATCTTTGAATAATATACATTTTGGTTACAGGTTGATTTTGTCGGGATATATGTTAACTGCTGATTGTAATACTAAATGCTGGTAAAGTGGTGAGTGTATAACATTCACTGGGTACTGAGGCAGAACGGCGTTTGAACTAAGTTAAGGAGTGTGTTTCGGACTTTTTTGTCCAGATTAATTCCCTCCCTTACCCGATCTGACTTCAGGGGCGAACTTATAGTGGATTTTTAAAAATTAAGGGATTATTTTTCTCTTTAATTTTTGCAATATTCTTTTGCTTTTCCACTGTAGCAACTTATTTTTCAGTGGTAATCTTAACTACCATTTATTTGGCGTAGTCGTGTTTTGCATTGAGTGCTTTATTGCCGATAATAGCAGCGATAGTTAGATTTTATTTTGGAGGAGGTATCCCAGGGTTAAATATATCATCTTTTGATTTTTGGTAATTTTTTTTCTCGTAAGTGGTAGGAACCAGTGTATCCTTTTTCCTATTTTCGTTCTCCACTAGTCTCAGTCACTGACATAATATGGCCGAGAGGGCAAAGCTTAGACAACTTCTCAGGGACGAAGCGAGAGAGGAGGGACTGGAAGGAGAGGAAGCGAAAGCTTTTGTCAGAGACGAACTGGAGAGATATGATGCGGAGAGGAAAGCAGCTGAAGCTTTACAGCAGAAGAAGATGGATGAAGAAATGGAAAGTCGCAGGGCAAACGAACGAGAGAAGGAGAGACAGCATGAGGAAAGAGAGAAGGAGAGACAGCATGAGGAAAGAGAGAAGGAGAGACAGCATGAGGAAAGAGAGAAGGAGAGACAGCGTGAGGAGAAAGAGAAGGAGAGACAGCATTTGGAAAGAGAAAATGAGCAACGACGACAGCATGAGTTGGCTCTTAAGGCTCTAGAAGTCCAAAGTCTTGGCGCTGCCTCTACCTCCAGCAATGGAGAGTCTTCTCCTCATTCTTCCTTAACTGATCCTGCTAACACTCAATCTCTTCAACTAAATGCTATGTCTTTCACCCTTGAGTCTTTCCCTTGTCCAAATGAGAAGATTGACACTTGGCTAGAAAAATTTGAGAAAATTGCAAGTCTGTACGGTTTAGAGAGGTCGCGTTGGAACATGAAACTTTCCCAGGCCCTAAAAGGTTCTGCTTATGATGTTTATTCTAAGCTGGAAAGTAGCCAACAAGACGACTACGATGTGTTGAAGAAAGCGTTACTGGAGCGCTTTGAAATGAACGCTCGCAAGTTTTTGCAACTGTTTCGCAACAGCCGGAAAGAGAATTCTGAAACTTTTCACCAGTTCTCATCGCGTCTTAAGGGATATCTAACAAAGTGCCTTGAGCTTTCGCAGCTCCCCTCTACCTATGAAGGTCTTGAGGAACTTGTTCTAACTGAACAAATAAAGAACACTTTGTCTGCTGATACCCGGAGATTTCTCGCTGAGCAGGGGGCAGAAAAACTTGAAGACATTTTGGAAAAGTCTGAGCGTTATCACAATGCGCTGGCTGAACTACCGGCCACAAAGCGGAAACCGACAGAGGAGCATTTTCGAAAAACATAACCTAGAGCAATCTTCTCAGGCTTCTAACCAAAACAACCACAGAGAAACTGGACCTCAAAACCCCCCTCCTGAAAAATCCAAGTTCTACAAGAACAAGTACCCCAACCACCCCAAACAGTCTGATCAACCCGACCGCCCTACATGGCAGCGTAGCCAGAAAGGACAAGGTGGCAAAGGGAGAACCCCTGAGCACGGGACACATGATCAGACCGAGCACACCGAGCCTAAACGCATCGGATGCTTATTAACAGTCTCGCAAGGCGGAATTATTGACAGTGATTCCCAACCTCTTGGGGATAGACCCTCAACGCGAGGTATTGTTATTTTGAACGGTTCTCAAACTTCTTGCTTATTTGACACGGGGCTTTCTTACGATTGCATTGTTGCCAGAAACCTGGTTAAACCCGGTCAAGAGACAGGAGAGACCGTCAAACTTTGTGGAGTTCGTAAGAGTGAGGCACCTACAGCGCTTCCCATCGCATTGGTGGAGATACACTCTGACTTTGTCAGAGGTGTGATCAAAGCGGCTGTTATGGATGACCCCATCTACCCAGTCATACTTGGCGGGAGATACGTGTGTATTGGGAAACCGGAAGAGCCGATTGTGGCAGCAGTAACTACAAGAGGGCAAACCAAGAAGGAACGGGAGCCTGCGCCTAATTTGTTACCTATGGAACTTAAAGAAGCGCAACAAAAGGACCCTACTTTGGCACCCTGCTTTAGGAAACTGCCCATGGCGAAGGAACCCAAACAGCACGGGGACATTTTTTCTGAGGATGGCGTACTTTATCGGAGAACGGGCAAGCCTGACCAAGGTTACAACCAGCTCCTAGTACCGAAACAGTACAGAAGCCAAATCCTAGAAATGGGGCACTCTCTTCCCTTTAGCGGACATATGGGACAGAACGCCACAAACCAACGTATAACCACTCATTATTGGTGGCCAGGAGTAAATACTGATATTATCAGATATGTCAAATCCTGTGCCCAGTGCCAACGTGTGCCACCCAAGCAACGGGCACCCCCAGTTTCTTTGGGTGAAATGCCAATAATGGGAACACCATTCGAACGGGTTGTGATCGACATTTTAGGGCCTTTCGAAAGGACTAAAAGAAGGAACAGGTTCATCCTGACCTTAGTCGATACATGCACTTTATGGGCAGAAGCTATCCCGCTAACATGCGCAGATGCCAAGCATGTCGCAGAAGCCCTCGTGCAGATTTTCACTCGGTTGGGATTCCCGCAGCAAGTGTTGACGGATAATGGATCTCCATACCGAAACCTGTTGATGGATGAGATCGTTAAGATCTTGAGGACCCAACACATCCACACTAAGCCATATACTCCGGCGGGAAATGGGCTCGTGGAACGTGCTAATGGAAACCTCACCATGATGCTAAGTAAGCTGGCACAAGTGAAACCTGAAGATTGGGATCTCTGTATTCCTGCAGCATTATTTGGCTACAGAGAATCTCCTCATACTTCCACAGGATTTCCGCCAGCTACACTCTTATTTGGCAGACCCATTAAGGGCCCGCTTGAAGCCTTACTTCAGTCTCTGACAGACGAGAAGGCGGATGAGACAGTCGTCTCAGCAAGTAAATATGTGTCGGTTTTAAAGGAAAGGTTGAAACTAGGGTGGGACCTAGCAACGACTAACTTTAAGCGAGCTCGCACAAAGCACGCTAACCGATACAGGAAAGTCGCGGAAGAGAGAGAGAGAACTGGAAGCAGGAGAGAAAGTTTTGGTGTTACTCCCTACTGAGAACAACCAACTGAAGATCGGATGGCAAGGGCCGTTTACCGTCCTGAAAAAGATTTCTAAGGCTAACTACCAGATCTCTATTGAAGGAAAGGAGAAGGTTTTCCATTTAAATCTCTTAAAGAGATACTTGGAAAAACCAGTGCCAACCTCCGACCATCTCCTGACGATCGCCAAAACTGACGAAGATGATGATAGTGGCAGGGATATTCCACCGCTATCACAGGAAATCTTTCAAAAATGTCAGAAGCGGCGACGCTCTTTCAAGCGCGCATGGGAGACATTCCGGGGGAAGGAAACTTTTAGGAGTGGACTTGAGTAGGAATTGGACAGAGATGGAGGGGGAGATGGAGAGGGAAGAAGACAGACACCCCGAAGCTACGGTTATAGGAAATTAAACTCCATAACGTAGACATGGAGTGCTTCCATATCTTAAAGGGGGGAGGCTCTGTCACGTAGGGTTTATATTCATTTAATTTCCTACATCTTCTTCCTATTCTTTCACATAAAATAAACTCTCTCTTTTAATATCTCTGTACTTTTTTTTTTCCTGTATATTTTTTCATCCATTCGTTTTGCGAATATTATTTTCATATAATTCGCAAACTTTACCTGTTTTCCTTTCTCTTAAACTGAGAATCGCGCTAGGACGATATTACGTAGATGTCAGGGCTGCAGGGCGTCAGAAGGCGTGATAAGTCGGTTCGCTGAACATAGGACGTAGCAAATCGTCTACATTCTCACCGAGCGCGCGAGCTTCTTCTCGGCATTAGTCCCGGTGAGGTGTGATACTTTACATCTGCACCGGTCAGTATCCAGACATTTGGCTGGAAAATCCCAAACTGACACGGCGCTCACTTGGGCCATGGTCAGCTGTAGTGTGTGAAAACTGCCCTACAATGGAGTCAGGCTGTCTGGGATTTGAAACTGACACGCGTACATCGTGGTCAGTAGGTGACAGTTACGACACGCGTTAAGCGGACGTAAATGTTGGGAGTAGGGGAGATAATTTCGCTTGGCGAAGTAAGTTGGGGCCCTTTGTCTGATTTTAAGATATTGGCCAAGTTTAAAACTTTAATTTCATTCTCGCTCATAGACTCCACAGTAGATAGGTCGCTCGAAAAACAGAATAGCTGTTAGCGAAGATCTCAGTTTGTTTCGGCAATTTGTCGAACTTCTAGACTTCCAGAAATATTTTCAGCATTTTTATTCTTAAGTTGTGCGACTACCTGTAATTCTGTGGTTGAGGTAATTAATATGATAGATATATAGATTTTGTGAGTGTTAAAGTGTTAAATCGCTTAATTCATTTAAATCTATTTCTTTAGCGCAGAAGAGAAATAAAGTGGTAGGCTATTATATTTTCTAGGGAAGCATTCAGTGGAAAGCAGACTAAAAATTTAATTTCTAGCTTATAACGGCAATTGTAGCTATTTATGAATTTAATTTAACTGCTAATACTCAGTCGAGTGTATTTTTCTAAACTAACGTATAAACTCTAGAATCCAGCCTCAGGAATGATGACGGGATACGCACGTGTTCCTAATTTATGAGGAATGCTGATTTTTAAATATAACTTACGTCACGGGAAGTTTAAATGATAAGCAAAGCTCTCTGCTTGCAAGTTTAAATGTAAGTTTTAACCAGTACAGATTCTGTTTATTATATTATATGTGTTATTTTTCCTCCACACAGTGAAAGTTTTGGGGTGACCCTAACTTTACCAGCACCTAGTAGTAGTTTCCATACTTGTGAAGAAATAGACAGTCCTTATTTTGAACCACGTGGGTTTACTCAAGTAACACTGATCTGACGGTGCAAGTTAGACAGAAATACTAATATCCCTATAACGGGTTTTCAAAGACTGTAATGATAAATACTGGACCTTGGAGCCAGCACTTAATTTCTTCTAGAAAATCTATATAATTTGCTGCTTGGTGGCGTGAATATTAACAATCATTTCCCGACTAGATTATATCTTGTGGACAAATCTGTGGTGTGACTAAAGTGAATCCTATACTGAGGGAAGGCACCGACCTGACATTCATCATTTTTTAGAAACCTACGCTAGTGACACTGTGCTCTGCTAACTCCCGCGCCTGGAATAATTGTTAGGTGACTTAATCAGACATTTGAACAAATTTGCATACCCAAGTAGTCGTTCCCGGAGACTCCAAGTTAAATACGTCTTTTGGAACTGGGGACTTCTTGGCAGAAGACTGCATTTTTTGAGTCTGTGTGAAAATCTAAAATCAATGTGTTCCAAGAGGCAGCGAGCAAAGTCGTGAGTACCTGAATGAGAAGCCATGGCGGAATGAATGAGTGTACGCTGGTCTGAGTGATATTTTCACTATTATATCTTTGACACCCTGTTGCTGTCCTAATTTTTTTTTCCCAATCTGCATAATTTGTTGCTAAGGCTAGAGTTCTTGTGTTTTTGTCTTAGGTTAAATCAGATTTTTTCAAACTCTGTGCATATAATTACGAGATAAAACAAAGAAAAACTCTTAGACTCAAACCCTATGTATCTGTGACTCTGGCGCCATCATCTGTTCTCTTAACGGGGCCGGGCTAAACCTAGAGTTAACACTATAACGGGGCTATCATCCTTGCAACATTTCCTTGATTTTTTATGACTATGTGTATATGTATTTTCCTTGATGTACTTTCTTTGATGTTGTGAGCCGATTTTTCCTGATAATAAAATCGCTCTTGAACTTAATAATCGTGTTTGGTCAGCTCGTTCTAGATAATATATATATCATTGTTATAGTTTTCCCACGTCTGTGTGTTTACCTGTCGTCACGTGTATGTGCGTGCCTGTGAGTGATAGAAATATACGTAATATGTATATTGGTGTAGTCTGTCTGACGCTGTAACAACTGTTGTAGAAGATAGGTGAGAGAGAGAAGAATTCTTTTCGCTTTCAGAGACAGCCACTATATCAAAATCTATCATCTCACGTGTGTGGAAATTCTATTACCTTTCACTAACTCTCACTGAGTCTATCACCTATTCGAACCTATTCAGAAGGGACCAAACCTAGTCTTAATTCTCCTATCGGAAATCTACGACAAAAAGGAAAGATGGAGCTTGAAGTTATCCCATGGTCTTAGGGGAACAGCTTATGAAGTTTTCTCAAAAATGAGCAGGGATGACCAAGACAATTATGACATGTTAAAGCAGGCTCTTTTGTTAAGATATGAAAAGAATGGTGAATTTTACAGGAAAAAGTTTAGAAATGCCAAGCTACTGTCGGGTGAGACCTATCACCAGTTCTCTGCACGTTTAGAGACGTACTTGGAGAAATGGACTGCTCTGGGGAAAACCCAAGATCTTAAAGAAATGATCCTTATTGAGCAACTGAGAGAGTCCATGGCTCCAGACTTGAGAAAGTTTCTCATGGAACAGGGTGCAGAGAGGCTGGGTGAGTTACTTAATGTCGGTGAGAGGTATCAGGCAGCCCAGACAGAGGTGGCAGGGGCCAAAAAGAAACATCTAGACAATTATAAGGCTCCACAAAACTCCAATAGATTTAACAACAAAGATCAAGGTAACAAGGGTAAGCAAAATTTTGATAGGCCACGCAATGATTATAAAAATAAAAACCCACAATTCACTGACCGGAAATATGAGGAAAGAAAACCTTTTCATCAAGGTAGATTATGTTGTAGATGGTGTAAGAGGGAAGGACATGACACCAAAGTATGTAACAGGAAACCTGCTGGATTTGCTGCTATGAAGTTGGGGAAAAAGGAAGTAAAGGTAAAACCTACTGGACAGCAGGAACCTTATCACCCCCCAGTGTGTGAGGATGTTTTATGTAATAGAGTCACAATTAGGTGCCTTTACGATACCGGTTTTGATTTGGATTCTGTGGTGAGTGCGCACTTGGTGAACCCGGATCAGTATACCACAGAAACAGTGGAGATGCAAGGGGCGATCAAGGACATACCACTTATGACACTTCCTATTGCCAGGATAACGGTGAAAACTCGCTATGTGGAAGGAGTAATCAGAGCAGCAGTGCTAGACGCCCCCATCTACCCTCTGATATTGGGGTGTCGTTATGTCTTCTTGGGGGATCCCAAGAGACCTGTGGTCTTGGCAGCAGTCCAGACCCGTTCACAATCCAGAAAAGAAGAAGATGAACCAATAAATACTCATCCAGAAGAGATGAGGAAGGCACAGGCTGAAGATAGGTCACTGAAGCAGTGCTTTAAAAAATTGTGTACCTGCCATACACCTCCAAGCAAAGGAGAATTTTATATGAAGAATAAATTGTTATGTAGGAAGGCCGGAACTGGTTCAAATGGTCACGGACATTTGGTACTTCCCAAGATGTTTAGGGCAGACGTAATACGGAGTTTACATGTTGGAAAAGATGGGGACCACGAGAAAGTAGATACCATCTGCCAAAAGGTTTCTCAAAAATATTACTGGCCAGATGTAAAGATAATTATTGAGAATTTTGTAGAAGCCTGCGGCATATTTCATGAGGGAACACCCACAAGTCAGGATAATAATACCCAGGACCTATAAACGCCACGGGGCAAACTTAGGCCTGAAAATAAAAATAAATATAATAATGTAGACAAAGTGGAATGGGAACCCCCTTTTCACACACAGTCTTCACTTGAATGTGTTAGAATGGCAACTATGCGTCGAGTACAAAGAGTTGTTTTAACCCAGAATAAGCCGACAATCCCTCGGTCGGAATTATGTGAACTGGAGGAAAATAAAAGGGGGAGAAGATCTCTCACAATGAAATTAAAGTGGGGAGAAAAACCCCGGAAAAGAATTGGCAGTGGACGATTTGTGAGTGATGATACAAGGAAGAAACGTCCTCACTATAAGGCTTCCAATGTCAGGGACCATACAGGTACCATGCACAATAAGTCAGCAAAATTAAAAGTCCATATGTAACCTTGTTGAGGACATGGATCGATGAGAAGGCAGAAGAGACTGTTACCTCATCATATCAATATGTGAACGAACTGACCACTCGTTTAAAAACTAGTTGGAAACTGGCAAATGATAATTTTAGACAAGCCAGGAAAAAGCATGCTGCTTATTATAATAAAAAAGCGAAGGATATGGAGCTTGCTGTAGGGGAGAAGGTGCTTCTTCTATTGCCCGGTATCAGCAATAAACTTCAAATCGGATGGCAAGGTCCATATACAGTTTTGGAAAAGGTATCCAGAACAAACTATAAGATAGATAAGAAGGGAAAGGAAAAAGCCTATCATGTGAACCTTCTGAAGAAATATCTGGACAGGCAAATCCAGGAAGGAACACACTTAATGGCCTTGTCTATCGCAACCGAAATGAAAAAATGACCCTCTCACCTCATTTGAATATCCACTGAAGCCCAGTGAAACGTTTGCACAGGTGAAGATCAGTAATCACCTGACAAAAGGACAGAGGGAGCAGGTCCAAAAGGTCCTAGAAAAACATACAGACGTAGTAACGGTTAGGCCGGGGCACACAAATTTGTTGGAATATGATATGAAACTACTAGACCCAACACCCATCTGTATGAGGCCCTATTCTATTCCTTTCGCTAAGGAAAAAGCTTTGAAAGAGGAGATAGATTATTTGTTACAAGAAGGGATTATTTCTCACAGTGAATCTCCTTACAGCTCTAGTGTGGTTTTGTGTTTACTCTATACATATTCAGGGTAAATTGAACTCGGAAAAAAATTCAAATTTTTTAAATTTTGAAGAAAAAAAACCACCCATTGGTATGATGACAAATCAGTTTGGTCTATACTCAAAATAACAAGACATTTGTATTATTTAAATTTTGGCAACACTGAAATTTTGTATTAAACTCGCTCATTAGAAATGTCCGTTTTCTTTTACGTAAAATTTATTTAGAAATAAATGAGTTTTTGACCATCAAGTTTCATGATTACAGACCATCATCATCATCATCATACTTTTCCTTTGCGCCACCTACGGACTATGGTGCCACCACAGCAGCTTGCCCCTTTACAAGAAGCCTTCACCAAGCATTCATATGCCCTAGCAGCAGTAGTTTATGTAGCAATAAGCTTTACATGATGAAGATGCCAGTTCCCCCCCCTCCCATGCACCACATCATATTAGTAGATAGGGCCGGATTAAGGCCAACTGATGCCCTAAGAACAGACCCCAGTGGTGCTCTCTCCCCCTCTCCCCCCACCGGTGCTTCCGTCGACAAAACATTAAGACTCAATAAATGCTGGAGTGACTGAAAATTCAATTTTCTTCCTGGCCAGACTCCGCTGAAATTCATGCAGAAAAACGTTGGTAAGACAGGCAAACAATCTGAACTCTAGGTCTATGTCTGACACTTTTAGTCACTCACCATAGCAACAAAAACTTCTTTTTTTTTATAACAATTCGGATTAAAGTCGAACACGGCAGATACTGAAAATTACAAAAAAATTCGACTAAAGACGACTGTGGCAGTGAAAGAGATGAGAGTTAAGGGCATGATAGCTAGAGGGAAAATTCTGTGGTGCCCTCCTTCCCTTGGTGCCTTAAGCACGTGCTTATTTTGCTTAATGGTTACCCCAGCCCTGCTAGTAGCCTTGTACGACATGCAGTAGTCCTATTATTTCTTTGTTTCTTCAGAGGTCCCTGGGAGCTAACTGGGTCAAGATTACACATCATATTTTTTTTTAAAGTAATTAATATGTCTTAAGTGGTAAGTCTCTAGACAACACTAGCATATCACAAGCAGATACTTTATGACAACAAATATTACTGTTTGAAATTCTTTAACACTTTTTCACGGCCATAACAAGAAATATTTAGTGTCGGTAACAGTAATAGCAAATGTAGCCATGACATGAATAAAAAAGTTCAAATCCCGCCTACATGATTGATAGCCGATTTACGAAAATAGATCTCAAGAACGTCCTATATTTGAATTTGAAAGGCTCAAAATTGGGCTTTTGGGAAAAGCGAGGGAGAAATCGGCGACATGCTGTGGTGAGGAAGGAAGTGAACGGGCAGCTCTAACAATGTAGCTTCAAGACGAGTGAAAAGTCACGGCCATATGGACCAGAAGGAGTGAAAAGCGAATGGGAATGAGTCCTTCAGAAGATGATGACGTCAAAAAGGAATTGGATAAATAAGAAGGACATTGGGGAGTTTCTGCGATTCTTAATAATAAGTAAGCTTTTTACGAGAGAAAGCTTTAGGAAGATTGTGAGGGAGGGATTGGAATCTATTTAAAAGGTAAAGGTAGTCACATGGCTGGTACGGCCGTAGGGGAGTAAAGTGTTAGAAGCTTTACTATACTAGGTCCAGCGTTTTTTTGCTGTGGAGTGAAAAGCTCCCTTCCTCATTGCCATTGCCTCCCCTTTCTCAAAAGCAGTCAGATACACCGCTAAAATTCAAGTCTGCTTTTTCAGACATTCACAGCTGCTCGCACCACATTCAGACTGCTTGTAGAGTCGCTTTGATCCTGTCGACAACTCACACTAGTGTAGAGCGACTGTTTTCGGTTGTAAAGATAACTAGCAGATATACCTGGCATTGTCCGAGTCAAAAAGTAACTGAACTTTTAATATATCAGCATGTTGCGGTACTTCTGAGCCACCATTATTATCTGAGCTACCAGGACCAACCCTCCACAGTTAATTCTCCGATTAACCAAATGAGAACTATACATCTCACCTCCATCAAATCTACTACAATCATCTTCTCCACCGTACCTCTCACCTCCATCAAATCTACTACAATCATCTTCTTCATTGTACCTCTCACGACCACATCTAATTCAATCACGTCCTCCACCATACCTCTCACCTCCAGCACTTCGACTCAAATCATGTCATCCAAGATAACTCTCACTCCTAACACATCCACTCCAATCATGTTCCCCATTGCTTTCACCTCTAGCACATCAAATTCAATCATGTCCTCCGCCATATCTCTCACCTGCGACCAGTGGCGGCTTTCTTTAATGAGCTTTTGAGCTGCAGCACTCCCTAAGAAAAGGACTGCATACTGCTGTCTCTACTACATTATAATACATAATACGGACAGACCAAAAAATTGAGGTTACACCGGAAGGGTTAAATACACAAAAAAAAATTATCTAACACCGTATTGGGGAAAGTGCTGCAAACGATTACAGCTCAAGTGACCTTGACCTCTTATAAGCGAATGCTTGTCATACACACAGCTAGAGGCGAACTACGATTGGTTTGAATTTTTTAACCAGAGCTGCAGCCAACCACAGCTCAAGTGCAATGAGCAAATTAAAGGGAAGTTACAATGACAATTTTAAACACGAGAAATAGCAGCATACATGTCCGTGTAACCGGTTTGAGACTCCGGAAGCTGCTACGACTGACAATGATTACTCCTAGTTGCAGTAAACTTTTAAAATAACTTTTCAGAACTTCTTGACAGATTTTAGATGAGATAAGACACTAATCATTTGTGTCTGGGTTGATATTTCACATGGTGGTCACAATTTGTGAGTATTATGTATAGTATTTTAAATGAATGAACAGTGCAGCACCCCCAATGACAACCCCCTGGAACCGCCACTGCCTGCGACATATTTACTCCAATCATGTCCTCCACCATACCTTTCACCTGTAGCTCATCTACTCCTATCGTTTCCTCCAGTGTACCTCCTTCAATTCGGTTAGTTTGAGGGAGACCAAGAGTATGCTGTTCCACACCTTCCATAGAAATAACCTTATGTTCTATGGCAATTAAAGCTGTTTTGTAAATTTCATCACTGCAACCAATTTTTATTTCAGGGTACATCAACGGAACCTGATGTTTAAAATCTTTTGTAAGATCATCATTAATGCTAGTGAGTCACCAAATCCACAGGTTATATGTAGAATTTCATCTGATGTTTCTTGCTGTGCGCGATAATGAAGACTCTAAAAGTAGACGAACCCAAAAAGTGCGACCCCTGATCTTGTTGAATTTTTTTTTTTTTTAATGGGAAATCCATTGATATATTGACCAAAATTAATGTTAAGGGAAACAATACAATTAATGTCTAACTTTTATTAGAAAAAAATTGCGTCCCCTATTTCTGTAGAGGACAAACCGACAGACGTTCAAAAATATAGATTAGATTTTATATGGTCTGCGCTAGGCTATGAAAGACGACTTGGTTGCAGCAGTACCGTTTTTACAAAATGAATGATGAATAGAAGAATCATTGAATGGTTCTAGTTTAAGTAGTATTTAAATTGTTTGAGAATTCTTGAATAAATAACGGTTTTTTTTTTTTCAAAGTTGTGAGCCGCGGTAGCACAGTGGTTAGTGCACTGGCTTCCTAGCTCGGTAGTCCATGGTTCGATCCCCAGTTGATGTGGGATTTTTTAGACCGGAAACGGCTCCGGGGGCGTGATGCTGACCACATTACTCCTATTGTGCCGATGGTCGAGAAAATATGGGCCTGACACCATATTCTCAATATGCCTCAATGAGCGTGTAACGGGATTCTTTACTTTTTTTTCTTTTCTTTTCAAAGTTACAATGTGCATCTTTTTAAACTTATTAAAAAGAAATAAAATTAAATAAGTCGTAATCACGGAGCGGAGCCGGACCAATCATTATTATCGATGCCAGAGCGGAGCTAGAGTGAAGTATGTAAACAATTGAACACTATATACCCAAATAATAACCCACATGGGGTTGAACCGGGTATCCCTTGCACACACACACACACACAAAAACACCAGTTTTCAAGTGCGGGGTTCAAAAACCAAACCAAATGTAAACAATTAGACTGCCCTCCAAACTCTGAGGTCCCTGGGGAGATTAAGAAAGAATATGACTAAGAGTGCCTCATGCATGTCGTAAGAGGGGACGATTATCAGGTTGTGTACGGGGCTGGCAACCATCCTCATGTAAAACAAATTGCTGCAAAGACCCCCATTGTATAAATGCTTTGATGCATGGTTCTTACAAGGGAGTCAGCTGCAGTTGTAGCGCCGTGCTCCATAAGGAACAAAAAGAGAAATGAATGAAATCCCTTATATAAAGAAAGAGAGACGTAGGAGTCAGTGTAAAAAAAAAATCGAATCCACTGAAAGTAACCATTTTTGTACCCACTAGCCTAAAAGACATTCCACGGTTTGTGGGTTTTTGTCAAACACTGACAAGAATAGTTTCTGGTGGTCTGTCTCGTTCTACATCTTTTCCATCGTAGAATATTGTGAAACTGACGGAAGGAACCAATGTTCGACTGTGTTATGCTGTCCTACAGAAGCTAGACAGCTAAAACCAAAAGCAATTTAATTTACTTATTTTTATTCTAATATCGAGCACAAATAACAGAAGCAACAAGATCTTTCATTACACGCTATAACCATGGAAAGCGCCCCAATATGTCAAAACTTGCGCATATTAATTTCACGTATAATAACGTATTATACGCATATTTTATTGTTTGGCATAAAATATGTATAACTAGTGTAAAAACCCGTTATAAGACGGGAATTAAATTCAAAAGCACCAATACCTAATGGCGATTTTACTTATTCAAAAGTATTTTAATAAACCACTGTGCATCACCACAGTTCTATAAATATTTTTGTGCGCACCATCATTTGCGCACTTTTCTTTGTCGAGTGTTATTATTTTCGGGAGAGTACATATTAGGGAGACAATACAATGAATGTCTAACTTTCAACACAGTTGCATCCCTTAGCGTTACGCACTGACAGACAAAGCTGGGATTTTATATGTAGGATTCTCGTATTTTACGGTCGAGCATTCAGGGAACCAGACAAATGTCAGTGGAACACGATGCGAGGAGAAGACGCTGGATAGATACATCATCATGTAGCATGTTCTTTGCAGAACGTCGCTCTCATCACAGCAGGCCTGAAAGGCTCTCGATCTCTAGCCAACCCTCCTGTTGTCATGTTCAAGGTGTCTTCAATGTCCTGTGTCCACCGTCGTCTTGGTCGGCCCCTGCCTCGCCTTCCAGGTACCATACCCTCCATCACTGCTCTCTCTAAGCCACTATGACGTTTAATGCGGCCAAAATATTTCAGTTTCCGGGACATGATATTGTTTATGAGCCAGTTTTCCTCGATGTTCAAGTCGTGTAGGATGTCTATATTTTTCTTCTTCTTGGTCCAAGATATTCTGAGAATTTTTCTATAACACTTTGCTTCGAAAGATTCGATTTTTTTCTTTAATGTTTGAGTAATGGTCCATGATTCACATCCATATCTTGCTACCGGAACGATGCACGTTCTCAGAAGTTTTACTTTTATTAATTTGCTGGTGTTATGCCATAGGTTCTTCATTTTATTTAACCTCTGCATTGCTATGGCCAGTCTCCTTCTGACCTCTTTTGAGCAGTCTCCATTGTTGTTAATTATGGAGCCAAGATATTCAAAATTTGTGACATTTTCAATTTCCTCATTATTGATGGTAATTTTTGGTTGGCATCTTGTTTTGTCTGTGGACATTATCTTTGTTTTTTTGTTTTTTTTTTTTGTGTTCAGAAAAAGGTTCTGATCCTCACTGTGTCTTTTGACAGACAGGATTAACTGTTCTAGTACCTTGGCACTGTTTGAAAGAATAACTTTGTCATCTGCGTACCTGAGTTCTGGGATCGCATTTCCACCAATTGTGAACGGATCGCAATGTTCATATTCTTGGTCACCCCGAACATTTCTCATTATATTTTCTGCATAGATGTTAAACAAGTATGGAGAGAGGATGCAACCATGTCTTATTCCCCTTTTCACCTCAAACCATCCTGATGTCTCCCTCGCTACTCTGACAGCTGCTTGTTGTTCATGGTATAGTGTTTCAATTAGATGGATCAAATGCGCCGGAAACCCCATGTCTCTCATGATGTTCCACAATTTCTGATGTTGTACGCAGTTGAAGGCCTTTGTGTAATCTACAAAACAGGCATGAAGATCTACATTGTATTCTCTGCATTTCTCGAATATGTTTCTCACATAAAAAATGTGATCTCTCGTACCTCTGCCTTGTCTAAAACCCGCCTGAACTTCATGTTCTAACTTTCTTTCTATCCTCTTCATGATAATTCGCAAGAGGATTTTGCTGGCATTACTTATTAAAGCAATAGTACGATAGCTGGTACACAGTTTTAAATTGCCTTTCTTTGGGAGAGGGATATACACAGATCTTTTCCATGCTTTGGGCTAGATTGCACTGTTCCAGATCTTCACACATAGTGCATGATAAACGAGGACACTGGCCTCTCCTCCTGCTTGGATTAGTTCAGTTGGTATATCATCGCATCCTGGTGATTTCCCTTTCTTCAGGCTTTTGATTGCTGTACATACTTCATCTAATATAGGTTCTGGCTCTCTCTCTCTTCACTTTCAATCGTCATGTCTGGGGTCTTGGATAGATACAGACTGAGAAAACCAGTTGCTAGCATTACAATATTGTCCCTGCTCTTGAATCCTCAGTGTACGAGAAATAGAAGAAGACCAAATAACATATGGAGTTGATATAAGAAGACCAAATAACATATGGAGTTGATATAAGAAGACCAAATAACATATGGAGTTGATATAAGAAGACCAAATAACATATGGAGTTGATATAAGAAGACCAAATAACATATGGAGTTGAGAACTGGAGACAAAGGCATGAAAAAAAGGTGTAAAGACTTCGAACGGATTGCACAGGACCGGAAGTCTACGTATTTGTTGATGACCTATGCTCTACCTGGAAGTGAAAGTTTAATGATAATGATTGCAGATAATGTTAGTATCCTCGTATTTGCTAGCGTACTACTTTCTTCTCCATCACTCCGCATTCTCATCGCCCTGCTCCACTTCCTCCTTTCCTTCGTTTTTCTCGCTACCTTCTCCTTCCCTATTTTTCTACATCTCCCTCATGTTCTTTTTCTTATTCTTCTTCATCGCCTTCCTCAACATTTTGGTTAAACCATTCTCCACCTCTTCGTCTTCATAAATTTCTCCTCCTTATCTTTTTCCTGCCTGCACTTCTCATTCCGCTTCTTCCTCTTCACGATTTTCTTCCTCTTCTTCGTTCTGTCTCTGCCTTCTTTATCGTCTGTATTTGCCCCCTTTTCTCCGTCCTCTCAATTCCTTTTTAACAGTGAATGTTTATTATCCAAATAAACCCAGCTTTAATGAAACCAGGATTTTTCATGAACCAGTTGTGATTTGTGTACGGCGCCCTTGGGTGTCTATGTTAATGATGGGGATAGCGCCCTAGATTAGTCTGTGGTGTGATGAAACACCGTCTGGATAAGAACGTCATGACCTTGACTCAGTATTATTTTAATTTCATTACTGAATTGATACGTCTATTTTACGTTTTCTGTCTACCTGTGACGTTAAACGGCTTAGGGAGACTGTTTTTGTTCTTGTGCGAGGTACGATGTTCAGGCTAGCGTCGTGCCAGCTATATTTTTTCTTCTTCAGGATTTAACATTGTCTACATTGTTTCCCTATTATTGACTTTCAATGTTTTGGTTTTAGTCATTTTTCTATATTTTGTTTTGTTCGTTAAGGTAGTAGTATACCTTGATAGGACCAACGGGCTGATCACCCGTTTGCCAGTCACTTCGATTACGGAAACAAC